>VWZS01006043.1:510576-561706 GCA_013397075.1 Rhabdornis inornatus | reverse complement strand
GTTAATTTTCTTCTCAGTAGCTGAGTACANTCTTATTTCAACCCACAGGTTTTAACTTTCTTTCTGATTCTCCTTTCCATCCCACCAGGAAGGGGGAGAGTGAAAGAGCAACTGTGATATTTAGTTTCCAACTGGGGTTAAACTTATAAAATAAAGGAGAATTAATTGACTTTATGAAAAATTGAACATAATTTTGTGACTCCATTTAAGTTTTTTTCAGAAGAATCAAGCATTACTAAGCATTCAGCATGAATCACACTCTATGATACAGATATTGTCTTACTTCCCTATAATGTTTTATTTTAAAGGATTTTTTCAATAAATCTCATGTTCTATATTGGAACCATACACACACCTGCATGTGCACGTAGGTGTCTATGCATTTCCATTATATAAAACACACACCAGTTTGTTTATTCACCACTGGAGAAGCAGTATAGGTATACTCACTCAAAGGTGATAGTTTAGTTGTGTAGGTCTAGAAGAAAATCTTATTACTTATTTTAATTAATCTTTAGCAAAATAATCATTATGAGCAATCTCCTTTACTATTTCCAGGTCAGGCTGCATTAGCACAATACAAGTGACTGCCTTCAGGTTACCCATTGTGTATATGCCACCGAAATTAGAAGTATGATAGATTTATCTCACACTCAAGTAGCTAAAACTTCTGCAGAAAAATTATATCTTGGAGAAGATTTTGAAAGACGCTTTTCCCTCAGTTTGTTATATCATTCAGAAGCTCATACTATTAAGTATTATTCACTGAAACTTCATACCCTTAGTGAAGCAGACTTCTTGGATGAGGCAGATTAATCAGACTTGTTACCCAGAATAGAATTATCCAAAAATACTTTGTATAATAAGATAAAAAATGATAATCCACAGCTGGTGCAGAGGCGTGCTCACAGTGGGCCCAGTCACTGCATGGGGCTGCCAGACCCAGTGTGATAAGAGTGATAAAGCAGAACAGGACACAGTGCTCTGCATCTTGTTGCCAAGGGGAACACATCATCGATGTGGGTCTAAGGGGAATCTAAGAATTGTTATTCCAGTTTTTGTTTTAACAATTTAGTAGTCCAAATTGTGTTATACTAACACTCCTAGTCCAAACTGACACAGAATAGCTATGTTAATAATACAGGTAAATTTATTACACAAAACCACTGTTCTACTGAAACCTATATTGGCCTTCCTGATGACCATCTGAATTCTAAGGATGAAAATCTGGTTTTTCAGGAAAAGAGAATGTGGCATAGGGGTCATTGACACTGTGCTGTCTTTGGAGTAAGGACTATCATGTTTATGAAGAGAGTTTCTTCCTTCTCCTTCCCAGGAGAACCATGAGATCAATGATGCATTTCTTCTCAAACTGGGCACAAGTGTTATTATTTTCCTTATTTTTTTTTGAAATTCATTGCTTTCTTTTCATTGCTTCACAGCTACAGTTTGAAAGATGCCCCTCAGCATCCCTCAGCCCCTGTTACTGCAGGGGTCTCTTATTTTTTGCACAGTGGTCCCCCAGGATTCTTAGGGCTTTAGCACAGATAGTTGTCATTGCTGAAGCTAAAACAGGTCAGGCAGCAGTTACTGACTGCTAAACCAACCTACAACCAGCTAAGTCCAAGACAAGTGCAGACTGGTGCTAAGGCTCTGCACTGCCTTTCCGCAGCAATGGAACAAATTTAATATACTGTCCAGTCCACAGACTGCTCTCTTTTCACAGAAAAAGAATTCTATTCATTCATTTCAATACTGATATTACTGGCCAGAGGGATCTTGAGCAATTCAAGTATGATTACAGGGCTCTGCAGGGTTAAGACAGGGACCACAGGGAGTCAGACTGGGATCTTCCCAACTCTGCCAATCATTGGGAAAGAGAAAGATGGCCAGGGGCACATCCTGCAAGTTAACACCTGTATGTGCAGCTTTTGTTTCAGGCAGAGCCCTGTCTCTCAGGACTACATGACCCTCCAGAAACAAAGACAACCAATGTTCTCTTTCCACTGACCTTGAATATCAAGTTCTGTCCTCATGCCTCTCAGACCTTTAGAGACAGGATGTGGGGAAAGGAAGCACTAACAGCAGCAGAGAAATATCAAAGGTAGCAACCACTCAAGTCAATTGACATACTGAAGTTGACACTGGAAGGGATGCACCTGTGATTGCTAAGGGATGTTTAAATGAGAGGCCACTCCCTGTTATCTTCTCACAGGTCACAATGATCAGGGAGTACCCTATTGCTGTGGGGAAAAAAAAAGTCATTTACATCTTGAAGAACCCAAGAGGGAAGATTCAGGGAATTAAAAGCCAATTAAACCTCAATTAGAAAAAGAACTATACATGCAGGAAAACAGGAAAATACTGCTCGTGGCTTTACCGAGAAAATAAAAGAATAATTTGCATTTGTGAGGGTCAAAAATAATTTAAAATGAGAAAGGAGAGCATACCCCATCATGGGGAGGTGTCTACAATGGTAGAGGCTTGATGAGTCAAATGGCCCTCTCACTGGGAATGTGGAGATTGATGCAGAGAAACGTTCAATACACCTTCCTGCTTGATGCACTTAGAAAAACAGAGCACACAGCTGGGCACATTTAAAAAGCAGTTTGCCTAGACAGTGATTTGTGTGATGTATAGCACACCTCATTTTTGACAGTAATGCTGCTGTCATGGGGTTGTTACCTGCGGAAAAACAGTAAATATTTCTAAATCCCAAATAACCCTAGTTTTTGAGTTGTCAGTCTCACTTAAGGGAGTCTCAGATGGGCAGCAGGATGGCAGGCTTAGCTGTCCCAAGACACAGCCTGTTTACAATCACTTAAATCCTTGCTACATCCCAGTGTTGGTGCCACAGTCTACAGAACAAAGAAGAAATATAAGAGATTTGACATCGTAGTGTTTCCAACAGCAGATTTTCATTTCCTATTTGTTTTCCCATTAGCAAATTAAAGGGAGAGAAAATAAAACCGACATTAGCCACACTGACTGAGCTGTTTGGTTCTTGTTTCTTCCTAGAACGAAGTCTGTGGATCTTGGTGAATGAAATTGCAGAGGAGGACTGATTGCAGTTTGTGAGGGATAAGGGAACACATCTATTTGTGTGTCCCCACCTCACTGCTGCTGATGTTGTCTTTCTTTTCCTATGAAAGCTTAAACTTAAATGTTGCAGAAAGGTTTCTTCCATAATGTCATTAGTGAAGTCAGAGCAAGTCTGTGTTCTTATGACTCCCAGTCCTGTGCTTTAAACAAGCTTAGATCTACTGTATCACTTTATAATCTGATTTATAAACATTGTTATAGGTCTGAAAATGCCTAGCCCTAAGAGTGATTTCTAAAAAGACAAATTGCATGATGATAGGATACACATATAAATATTGTGTCCGTTGTTTAAATTTCACAAAACAAATACATAAGAGCAAGTTCTGGCAGGCAACCTAAGGCTTTGAACTATCTGAATTGTTTCAGTGTGGTTCTTTTTATAAGGAACATTTATTTTCCCAGATGACTGGAGAACATGCTATAGAAAAAGAATGTTAAGTATTTAACTTGCTAAGTTTAAAATAGCTCCAATCAGTGAGCTATTTATGACTTCAAATATTTTCTGGACGGAAAAAATAATAAGGCTAAAACTTACTGGTGCACTTAATAGAATTTAAAATAAATCATGGTGTGATAAGACCTTGCTACATTCACGCTTTTGAAAATGTCTGAGAAGGCATTCCTCCGTTTTTTCACTGAGGCTGCATTTTAATCAAACCAAGCTTATAGCTCTCTTAAAATAATATATATGCAAATATGTAGAAATGTCACATATCAGATCATTACGTACATGAAATAAACGTTCTATTTGCATCTAATTTTAGCCACTTTGCAAACAATCTTTCAGACTGTAAGATTCTGGGGGTAGTGTGGGTTTTTCATTTGGAGAGAATTACAGAACATCTATTAGTAAATTTTAATGTTTTACTCTGAATCAGCACTTTTCCCTGTGTAGGATTTCAATGTCAAACAATTAATAGTCCCTTGTACTGACTGAGACCAGTATTTTTGTTTATTATTATTGTTGTTATTATTATTATCAAGGCATTAACCATGGTCATAGCCAAAAAAAAAATTAATGCATATTTCTGAAAATTTATGGGATAGAGAAAAAGTACATTATGCAGATAGAAAATGCATTTTTTACTCAATGATAATTAAAAATTTATATGGTGACTTGTTTTTTAACTATTTTTTTTTAATTCTTTGTTGCATGTTTGTTTTATCAATGTCACTGAACAGTGTCAAGCTATTGGCACAACAATAAAGCAAGAGGAAGCCTAGCTGTGATTTTTTACACAAAGTGAAAATTGAATCTTTCAGCTAACTTACTCTGGTCATACCATGAAGTGGACTTGACCAGGAATTATCTTCTGAAGACACTCAATACTAATTTGCCATAAGGGAGAGAAAAGTACCATCAGCTTTGAATAATATTGTGGCAAAGATGTTAAGAGATAGCAAATCACTGAACCATGAATCGAAATTTCTGATTTTATTTCTTCATGAGAAGAAAGTAATGTAGAGTCCTGTACATGAAGTTCAGTATTAAAGAAGTAATTTTTCTGATAATCCAGAGAATTTTCAGCTGAGAAATGGATGGAAACTATTGTTATGGGTGTTATATCATCCAAGAGCAAAAACTTTTTCAAAAAAGTAATGAGTTTTGCTCTCTGTGTACACAGCAGCCCTCATTTCAAGCATTTTCACATCTGTTGGAAATGAAAACATCTTTCTTCACAATCTACCAAGCAGCTCAGACATTTTGGACATAGGGGTTTACAAAAAAGATTCTTAATACACAGTGCACCTACTTCATGAGAGCTATTCTATCATTGTATAAATCTGTAGGTAAATACTACAAAGGAAAAGCACGCATTCATTGAGACTGCATATACTTACATAAGTTAGAATTCTTGTAGCAGTTTCATTCATCCTACAATTCAGATTCTAGGTCAAAATTTGAAAGGCAATTTTTATAGTTAAATTTCATAATTAAATTAATATGTTCAAGAAGCAATTGAAAAGCCACACTGAAATAGTTTTTGAATTTTCTGAAATCTCTGAAAATTATGAATTACCTATGAAAGAACAGTAATACTCTGGGCTTAAAATTTATGCTTTTAAGAGGGGAAAAAGTGAAAAAAAAACCCAGACATTTATTTGACATCCACAAAGCACAAGGAAGCAAATTAACCATTTTTTGCAATACTTTCAGAAACAGCGCAACGAGTTAAAAGAGCAAGTTGCTTATCTTCATTTTTTCATGGTACGCTTAATCTTTCTTTTATTCTTCTATATTAGGCCTTTTTGTTTTCTGTATTATTTATTTATTATCATGCAGAAGGCAGTTTTTTGGATCTAATACACCTCTTTAATATTGTCTTTACTAATTGGGTTTACCTCCTCCTCTGCAATAACCAGCCTTACCAGAAAATCAAGCAGTGAAATGTCCTATGGCCTATGAATTAGAGACTCTCCAGACTTTCAAACTGGGGACTTGGTACCAGGAATACCCCTTCATCTAGTGGTATCTTAGCTAGGACAGTCTGTATTTTTTGAGTTACGGAATATCACACACGCACAAAAAATTTGTAACCTGATAAGTAGCCAAATGATGACCAAAGTGTGTATTCTCTATTCAGAAGCATTTCACACTGTTTTTATTGCTCATGTACAGGATATGAGCTATTATGTATCAACAAAGATCAACATTTCCATGAGGCTGATGCCAGAATCAGAATTCCCTATATCTGTCCTTGAAAGGACAACTCTTTACTAGGATGTCATGCAGTCAATTTACTGTCTGTGCAAGGATAAAGAATAAAATCTGTAACTAGCATATTATTCACCTAGTCTAAAATGACAGACAAACTGTAACAAATACCAAAGTATCTTTTCCTCTCAGTGGAATATTAGGAATTTTGAAATTTTTAACTCAGATTTTGCAGACATCTATATCATGTGAATATCCTAATCAGAGTTTCACATAATGAAGTCTCAGCTTGGAAAACCTGCCGCTGAGTCCGTATGCATTGCTATTTCTCCCAGGAATGCTCTGTCAGGTTCACGTCTCTTTCCATGTGGTCCCAGACATCTCTCCATATCAAGCCCAACACCAGCAAGGGCAGTGCTAGTCACAGCTCTTAACTCCTGTCCTCCCAGCCAGGGCAGCCCCTCCTCTTACTTCAGCTCAGACCTGCAGCTGCCAGATCATCAGGACTAGGTGCTGCCAATCCCAACTTTGGCAGCACTTATTCCAAGTAATACACAAAGCAGTGCACATGCCTAGCCTTTTGGAAGGCATTGAATGCTAATCTAAAGAAGCTGAATTCGTGCATTAACACAGCTCACGATATGCACGTCTCTGTCTGTCACATTTAGGAGGAGTGACTGCATAAGGCTATGACAAATCATCCACATACAGTGTGTTTGCTCTTATCTCTGCACACAGAGGGGAGAGGTTTTCAAAGTGTTTCTGCTGCATTACATTTGTTAAGAAATGCACATACTGCTATGTTTTTTACAGCATTTGAAATTTTACATTCAGCCTAGAGACATGCTTCCTAGCTCAGTTAAACTCCAGGTCTTTCCAAATATGCAGGGAATGGACCACCCTGCAGTTAGATCTCATTTATTTGTTCTGAAACCAGCTGTGACAAGCTTTAGATCCTGAACGTACATTTATCCTGACAGCTGTCCTAAGGTGTTCAAGTGTGTAGATATGCTCTAATATCTGTTTTTTACAGCACATCATGTGGTAAGTAGTAGTCAGCAAATCCTTCTCTTCCTTAGTCCAGACCTCGGTTATTGTAATTCACTTACAGTTTAAACTGTTACATATTCTGAGTGTAATATACACCAGATGTACCTCACAGGTGCATCTATTTTATTTGAGATAAACCAACTACATCAAAGTCCTATGTCACAACCTTTACTTTGCCTCAGCAAAGAAAATATCCAGGACAAAAAAGCCTTAAGCTTTAATTTTTTATAAATATATAAAAGGGAAGCACTTCTTAGAAACAGATTTTTTGGGGCTTTTTGATGATCTCAAAATTTTTACTGGGGCAACTAGTTTTTAACAGCGGATTTTTCACTTGTAGGAAAATAACTTGCACTTCTTTCTGTAAACCTCTCTTTGTTTCCAAGATTATACTTTGTTTATTCAGCAATCATGCTCTATGGAAAACTCCTGACTGAATACAATCCAAAACTGCAAAATTTCTATTGGATACTTGCTCCCATGTGTTCTTTCTGTGAGCAGTGAGCATGATAAACACGCCTAACCTCTCCTTTGGAGTCAAATGTAAGTAAACAAAGAGGAACTAAACAGAAAGGAAAACAGCATAAGGACAACTTGAAGAGCTAGAAAATGGCAAAACCTGACTATTTTCCATGTTTCAAAGGAAAAGACAAGGCTGCTGGACCACTTACTTGTGTAAACGTCGTGATTTTGGGTAGCATTAAATACTTTCCCCTTCTCTGATAAAAGGATGAAGATAACAGCTTGGACATGGTTTTGAGTAACACTTTTTAGTGGGTGGTATCCCTGTCCATGGCAGGGAGGAGTTGGAACTAGATATCTTTAAGGACCCTTCCAACCCAAACCATTCTAAGATTATGTGATATCAGAGATAGAGTTGACCCTCAACATACAAAATATTACATCCAAATAATTAAAATCCAACCCAAACCATTCTAAGATTATGTGATATCAGAGATAGAGTTGACCCTCAACATACAAAATATTACATCCAAATAACTAAAATCTAACACTTTATATAATAGATATTCTATAAATTCAAGTATAGCATTCAGCTATTTTACCATAAAAGTTAGCTCTATTTTACAATCCCTTAAAACAAGCTTCATGTTACTTGCTTGTTGATATGATCTGGGTACTGCCAGACAAGAAAAAATATGCAGAATATGAAAAAAACAGTATTAAAGTATTAAAGAAAGAATTTCATCCTAAACTGACAGCACTTTTATTCTGCTTTGACTCTCTTTTGGCTTGTGGAGAAAAATATGAGAATGTATGTAAAGCTACAAACACAAGATTTTTTTTATTATTTCTTCCGAATCTTTTGCACTGACAAGAAGATGAAAGAACATAGATGACTATATCAATAGAATTCATATTACACAGGTATAGACTGTCACTTTTCTTCTATTCTTAAATAAGGGGTAGCATATACCTCCACTTTTCCCAGGAGCAGTGTAAGTAATAGAAGTTATCTGTTATTGCCTTGTTCCCAAAGAAGATTACTCCACTTATGCGCCCACTTATATCAACGCAGAGATGTACAATATGATGCATTTTTCAACTCGTCTCAATTTACTACCTGCACATCTATATGGGAAAAACAGTAATTCATGGGAGTTTGTTCCATTTTTGAAAAAGAATATAACCATGGAGGTGTCCTGCATTTCCTCTGTATTGTTTATGTTGAGAATGAGGAAGGTGATAAAAACCCTAAAAAATTTATTTGTGGACACTCATCCGTACCCAAAGCAGAAAATGAGTGTGATTCAGAGAATTTAAACTGTGTATTTTACTTCTATTTTCATTGATGATATATTTTGCACACTCCTGCTTCCTGTTTGGAATGGATTCCAGTCTTATAAATTGCTTTCAACTACATGGTAAGGTCCCAGTATTAGATACAATATATGGAATAGAATATATCCTCCTCTGTTTCTGACACAGAGCAGAATTATACTTCATTTCATGTCTCATTTTAATGAATTCTTCATGAATGCTTCGTTATTTCATTTTTAGAACAGTACAATAATTTGTCTCTTTAATTTAATTAAGTTCCTTTGAATAATTTATTTACATATGTGTAAGTAGATATAGTTCTGAGACTTACTGAAGTCACTAAGAATATTGCCCCATTTTCATTGCGTATTTTTTTTTAATTTTTTAAAATTTCTGTTTTGCAGCCACAGGGCAACATTTCCTAATATGAAATTTCTTCTTTCATTTCATTTATTCTTCATTTTGTCACATTTTCCCACACGATAGAGTTGCTTAATTTTAAGAAATTTCACTATAGGATTTAATTTCTCCCTGATGAAAAATGTCATGCAATCACAGAATTGCAGAATATTCTGGAAAGGACACAATAGGATCAAGTCCAACATGTACGCGAATGGCCCATACAGGGGTCAAACCCACAACCTTGACATTCATACAGCAATAGAGTTGGACTACATGTATAAAATCAAACATAATAGCACCCTTTCCTTAAAATCTTAATTAATTATTCTAGAGTACATAGAACATTGCTTAATGCTATCAAGTTCTGTAAAAAATAGAAAAGCTATGATCTACTTAATTTTCTGTTTCTGTAAAATAATTTTACAATTTGATATTCCATTTATTAAAACAAAAATACTTCTCCATGCTGTTTGTTAAAAAACAAGTTCAACCTTGAGTAATTTCTAACTCATAAAAGAAGAACATGATCTTCCTTTCCAAATGTAGACAAATATATTAAATAATGATTGTTCTAGTCCAAACAACCTACATGGTTACCAGGAAAATTGTAAACCAGAATAACAATAGCCATTATTTATTAATGTTAAATGTTTTCTATAAATTTTCACAAATTTATGAGACAAAGACTTCATTTAGACAGTGGGAATATGATAATAAAGCATATAGGTTATTTCTAGAAAGACATGCTGAAAAAAGTCAAGCACCTTTCTGTACGACTAATAACACAGGACATAGATATGACCACTCAAGTGAAAGTGCATAGGATCATGTACATGCAGCAGAAATTATGAAAGAGGAGAAGGAGAGAGAATATCTGTAATTCTTTCTAATCACTGTGTTTATGTTGTGAAAGTTACAAACATATTTCTGTATTTCTTAAGGAATTAATGACCAGTTGGTACTAAATTGCCTCATATTTACCTCGGGTCCATAACGGTTTCCATTATGCATTATTCTTCAGGAAATGCACCCAGTTGTCATCATTACTGTTCAAACGATATAATAACTGATAATATTAAAAGCTCTTGAACATACAGCTCTAAACCTACCCAGAATTCTCCAAATCTTTTATTTCTTATGCAATTTATTTGATAATCAGAGTGCAGCTAGTCAGTATAATGAATCAGTTCCTTCACCAAGCTCTTGGGATAGCTTAGCATCAGGTTTATGGAAAATTGCTGGTGTGAAACCTACTGCTGGGGTAGGTTGTGACAGTTCTATTGTCTATCTGTTAGGACTATTCAGCCTTTTTACAATAGTTAAGCATCCACACTGAAGCTGCGAATACAAAATAATTCACCAATCAGAGATTCAAAACAGTTAAAATAGAAAGAATGGGAAACATTGCAATTAGTGATAAAAATCCCATTTTGCTCTTGTAAAAGGTAAAAACAATTAGAAATTCATGTGTCTTTCTGAGCAATAATGGCAAGCAAAAGGAAAGGGAATGGGTATTTATTACTTTGCAGCTTATATAGAAAAATAAAAACAACAAAAGAAAATAATAAAATAGAAAGTTACAGAAATACTGTATGTTATAAATATTGGTAGCACTAGAAAAATATGTTGGAGAAGTTAATATTTGTTTCTTTTCATTTTAGACAGCCCTCATGGGAGTAACTTACAAAGGTAAAAGGAAGTTCCAATCTATGGAAATAAAATTTGACGCTATACAAATCAGCCAAAAAATTATGGCATTTGCTAAAATAATGTTTTCTTTTCTAGTATGGTGTTAGTTGTTCCATTGAATTCTATGACCACTGTATAATTCCTAATAAAATCTAGAGGCAGGTTCAGACAACAGATATTTAGTTCAGTAAGAATCTTCCATAAAGACAGGATTAAGACTTTTTTTTCTGCAAAAGTAAATTCTTGTTGCTCCAACATTAATTTATAGGTTCTTAGTGTAATTTAAAATCACCTGCATTTTAAAATTAATTTTAATAGCAGCAAAATCAAGCCTTAAATCTGTAAGTTGGTTGACAGCTGCTCTGTAACTGAGGCAGAGGGGTCTGCCTTTTTTTTTGTTGCTCCTTTCCATCATTCAGGAGAAAAAAACCAAAAAAACAAAAAAACTCAGAAATATTGTTGCCAGCTTTCCTGAGACTTTATAAAACTGTATAATAAAGTGTCTTAAAATTGATGATGTTGAAGGGAAAAATTGAAAGAAGTTATGAAGCTTGATCAACCAGGATATTTAAGAAGTTTTTACTTTGGATATAACATATTTTACTTAAAGAACAGTCTTACAGCACCCTAGTAATAGCAACTGAAAATTTTCAATAGATCCCTAATCTGTGTTTCTAAATTATTGCACTCCAACTTGTTCTCTCTAGCTGAGATGGAAAGAGATTTCCCTGGAGGTGTCAGCAGAGCTGTCAGTGCCCCAGTGGCAGCTGGAGCCAGCTGGAAGTTGAACCCTGGGGTCCACAATCCACGTTCCAAGTTCATGTTTTTCCCAGTTTTTTATTGCCTGGATGCATCAGGCTGAAGGAAAAAGTTAGGCATGCCTAGCTAGGACACTACCCAAAGGGAATTCATTTGGCCTACATTTACCCTGAGAGGGGTAAGGGATAGTAGGGAGGAAGCTTTTCCACTTTTCTACTCCTTTTTTTCTGAGGACCAGAGGTTTTTCTCAGATTTTCCAGCAGAAGCATATGGCACCTCCTCTAACACAGCTTGGTGGCACAAGTCACAATTCAAGCCTAAGGGATGGTCTCGGAGGCTTGTGCCAAGCTATAATTTCATCATATCTGAGGACTCTTCCTCTGTAGTCTACCTCAACAAGTGTCACTGTGGTCTAATTTCTGTGCTTTCTGGGGGAAGTCCAAAGCTTTCATTTTAAAATATTACTTTATGTTGTTCTAAAGCATTGGGCAGTTATGCACAAATGGATATTCTAGAGAGTTAAGGGATAACACATGTATAAACCACTTTTTAACTTCCAAATTTCTGAAAAGGCATGCACTTTTATATTCATATGAATTTGCATAATTTTCCTCTTCATACTTCAATTTCTAGAAATACCAAATTTTGAGACACTTCTGACATGACATTAACCACCACAGAAAAAAATCTACATGAAGAATTTTACATGTTGGACCACATATAGTAATCATTTGCCTTTACACTGTAGAGATAGATTATCTAATGTATATTATGTGCACACTTTCCTGAGCAATCCTTAAGTAGGCATATCAAATGGTAATACTTTAAAAAGTAGAACTTCTTTGAGTGTTGGCTGCTATATAGTCTTATCATTTTGAAGAGTCTCTCTGGTGAATATCTAAAACTTGCTGTGCATAGATACAGTGAAATGTCACTAGGCAAGGTATTTTGATTGAGTATTTTAAGGTCTGTTAAACTCTGCATATTGTACTTTCATGCTTTTCTAATTTTAAAAACATTCTTTTGATAGATTTTCCAATTCCTATAATGTCATAGCATTTACATGACTCTCAAATTCAAGCTTTGTGCTTCATTTAGCTACCTGTTAAGAAAGCAGTATTGAAAATTACTTTTTTTTCTAAGACCAAGACAGGTTTTGGGTTTGAATGACTGTAACAACTTCTTCCTTTTTTATCCTCTTTCATGCTTTTGTTTGTTTGAGGTATTAAGAAAATTCAATTCAAGATTTGTTGTAAAAGGAAATAGCATTTATCTTTTTTTCTAAAACTTTATCAAATCCTGAACCATTTCTTGTTTCCTAACCAGATAAACAAGAGAAATTTATATACCCATTCCTAGTACAGACTTTATGTAGATAAGCATATCAATCAAACTCTGAACAAGAATTTTAGTATCTTCAGTGACTGATACATGTTTTTCAAACTTGTCCATCATCCTCTGTTTTCATTCCATAATTTTGGAATGAAAACAAAAAGAGATGAATTATTGGAGCATCTTCCCCTCTTTCACTTCTTTCTTCAGCTATTGATTATTTCAACTTGAATTTTAAGACTTTCTGACTCCTCTGTTTGATACATCACTTCCACAATCACAAAAGCACCCACAGTGGCTCTCTATCTTAATTTTAGTTTCCCCCTGCCTTTTCTAAACAAAGTAAACAAAGAGAAAAAAAAATCTGCAAAAAGCCTCAAGCTAATTAAACTACTGAGTTCCAAGGATAAGTGTGCACTTCCACAAAAAAAACAGTTCTTAAGACTAATATAAGTTTACTGGGGTTTTTCATTATTTATTTTCACCTGCAACTTTTCAAGCACAATTACTCCTGGGTACAAACAGTACAGCCTAACAACTAGGCTTGAAACTCAGGCAGCTTGCTGGGACTTGTCTGAAATGCTGGCACATATCTTCTCCTTTCATAACGGATGCTTTGCTGCAAGTAATATAGCTAATTCATTAATTTGTAAAGAAATTCAAAGTACTCAGAATGTAAGAGGTGCCCTAAAAAAATAAGTTGCACTGTACTCTCTTCTGATCTTTTCTATTTCTCTTCTATTCTGTTTTAGCCTATCCACTTGATATTGATCTGTCTGACAAGATCTTCATAATTTCAAAGGATGTCAGGTTTTGCACCACATTGTGCAAAAGTATATAATGTTTGTGGAAACTTTAGTGTCACTATTCAGTCATTCTGGAAGTGTATTAGATCTTTATATATTTATTTTCTTTGGCTGATGCTTTATTTTCTATAATATCAGATGTTTTAAAAGTGCACTCAGGGTGGGGAACAAATTAATTTCTTGTACTTCAAATACATATAGTTCTGGGATATTGATATAAGGCAAGATGAACTGATGCTTCTGCCAAACAAATATTTTAGTCATAATGCTTCAGGTTATGCTCCGTTGCTTTTCCTTGAAAGGAAGACATCAAACATACCTACTGTTCAGAAAGTAATGTGCTTTGCACTCTAGAGACATTATTTTAGTTTTAGCACAGAAATAGCTAAATAGAGTTAAACAATTTCTAACTATTTTGGTCAATAATAAAGCATATATATGTATATAAGTTCCACCACAGAATACAGAAAAATATCAGGCAAGCTGCAAAAATCCAACAGGAAGCATTCTGAAAAAGGAAAATGTAAAATAGATCACTTTTTCAACCCAAGTTGCTATGAGTTAATAAAAGCAGGTAACTATTTTAGCTGGTTGTGAAAGATGTAAATTTTTATTATGTAGAATACAAGTGCTTATGAACTTCATTGTAAAAATTGAAAAGTTACAACTGATATCCCAATAACTGGAAGAACCTGAAGAGAATATTTTATATTGCTGTTGTATTGTACAGGTTGAAAGTAATGAAGACATCAATCTTGCAAATGTGGATATGTTTCCCAAGGCCACCGTCATCAGCATTAGTCTAAATTTATTACAACAGCCACTGATATGTCAGTTACTCTTTTTTTCGACCTGAGTTCTTCCCTTCTAAGGGAATGGAGCTGATCTGCAGCAATCAAGACAAGTGGCATTTTATGCAATCAAAATCACAGGATTGTTCAACACTGCCTTGTGATGGAAAACACCTTTTAATAAGTCAATTACTTTTTATGGAAATTAACACTGTAAGTGAAACTCACACAAGCAACTTCAACGTTCTGTTCTAGTGAATTTATTAGAGGGTGGGATGCTTGAGTATACTTTTAGCTAGGAGTTTTCTCTTGCCTATCAATTTTCAATATAATAGTAGAGAAATATAGACATGCTCTATAGCTTCACTCCAAGTCAAATCACTCTAAATCAAAGCATGATTATTTTCTTTGTCTCAAAAGACCATAACCTGAGAATAATGATTCTGTAGATGCTTCTGTACCTGTCTATAGTTTGAGCTTTCAAGTAATTGGAAAGAAGCAAGATTCATATATTAGGAGTGCAGCCATCACAGTCAGAACAATATTCCAATAGCAATAGAGCTATAAAAGATGACCTGTGCTAGGAAAAAGCCCACCATAATTCTAAAAACTGCAACAAAAACATTACCTAAAAAGCAGTATAAAAAGGGAAAGGAAGTCAAGTTAACAGCAATAATATAATGAAAGCATTTAGTCTTTCAGTTTAGAAAATTTAGGATTTTCCAGCTGAAGCTTCATATGGGACCTTGAACACCAGACCACAAGCTGCTACCATATGACCTGAAGGAGTGATATCTTCATGTTTTACAGCTTGAATATTATGATTCTTCCTCTGTAGCCAGTTAAAGTGATTATCTTCCACTGATTATAGATAACTTTGTTAAATTCCACCTGAAGGAAGAATAGTTTCTTGATTGTCAAAAAGATAAAAACATTAGTAAAATATCCAAAGGAATAAAAGAGAATGGAGTAATAAGTCAAAAGCAATGTAATCTGTCTCTCGATCTCTGTACATGGATTCCTTCCATCTAGACTTGAGAAAGGAGGTCAAACTTCTGTATACGATACAAATGCTGTCCACCTAATTTTTAGCATATTGATATAGTTTTAGATCTCTTCTTCAACAGATTGCTTAAGCCATTATTTAGAAGCTATATACTAATAATTCAGTTAATCACTTTTATGCCTTGCACATGCAGGATCTGTTTGTTCCTTATATGCAGAGAAAGAAGACAAAAGTCCTTTTAAATTCAAAGAGCAAAGCCATTCTGCTTCTCAAGTAATACCCTGAGAACTAATCTGAAAATTAACTTATTGGAAAAATCTCTTTTTAGGCAAAATCATACTGCTGTTGTACAAATGGTTTGCTCATCTAGTAAAAAATTAGGCATTGGAGAAAGGGAGCTGACCAACATAGCTGACATTGTTTCTGATTGTCCTATATCTAAACTCCATTACTATTATTATTGTTATTATTATTATTATATTCATATTATTATCATCTTCATATTAATTATATTAATATTAATTATTATCATAGGATCATACAATATGGTGGGTTGGAAGGGTCCAGCAGAAATCATTGAGTTCAACTCCTCGCTCTGCACAGGACAGCCCCAGGAATCACACCATGTGCCTGGCAGCACTGTGCAAAGTCTTCTTGGACTCTGTCAGGCTTGGTGCTGTGATTACCTCCCTGGGGAGCCTGTCCCAGTGCCCAACCACCCTCTGGATGAAAAACCTTTTTCTAGTATCCAGCCTAAACCTTCCCTGACACAGCTTCATGCTGTTTCCTTGGGTCCTATCACTGGTCGCCAAGTGACCTCAGCTGCTCCACATAAGGCTTTGCCTCTGTACCACATTGTTTGAAAAGTAAAGTTTAAGCAAAGACTACAGTCTATGCAAAAACATCCTGTTCCAAGAAAAACAAAAAAGTTCTAGGTCTGTAATCAGTGGGTCTTATCAAGAAAACAGGTAAAACAGAATACTAGCAAAGAAATATGTACATTTTAATCTTTACATGATGTATCCTTGAGAGGACACAGCTGAAAGCTGCTGTGTGTTGACTTACTCTTTCAAATATCTGTGGTTTGCTGTACTGACTTAGACCAGTGGTTCATTCCAAACCACCTTGTTTTCTAAAGCATCCCAGCCTAAAGAGGTGGACCATGTGTCAGAACTTTATTGTTATGTTCTCCTTCCCCACCACATATATTACTAGTGTTATCTCTCTGGAAACATCTAGCTAGGTAGTGTTAGAGGAATGAGTATTATTCCAGACAGACAGAAGAACCAGTAGCAGGTTCAGATCATTCCTTTTATTTACAGAAAATGTTCCAAGTCTTGTTTCTTTGGACAAAGGATTTGGAAAACCTGAAGTATAGTCCTTTTGCTTACAGTTCCATTTGCTCTGTTTTGAATGAATACTGGAGTCCTTGGCAAGGCCATGATCCCAGTGCTTTTCCAGGCTGCAGCTCGTGATTGATTGCCACCTTTTCTCAGTTTTTCTGCTCTTTCCTGCTTCATTCACACAGCCAAATCTTTACACAAAATTACTAAAAAATTTAATTTGCAAAAATTACTAACACCAGTCATTGCCCAGCCTGCTTTTCTGTTCTGGGGAGGAACTTACACTTGGCATTGAGAAAGAGACCACTGTAATTTCTTTAAAAAGTAAAAATTTCCTACAAGTTCTTTAAAGTAACTGGATAACTAAACCTTGTAAGTCAAATGACTTTTAAAGTAAGCCAGTGAACTCTTAGCATTGTAATTTTCATTTCCACTTGGGTTTCACTGCTTAAATTTTTTTGAAATATGCAAAAGGTTAAGCTAAAAGGTAAAATCTCTGTATAGTCTTTCCTATTAAAAGTAAAAAGGGTTGTACCATATTTGTTATATAAGCTTTTCGTGGGTAAAGTAACATCTCATTTTTCATACTAAAGTTAAAAGAGCTATGTTTCTTAATCTTAAGAATGCAGATCATGAACCTCAGCATTCCTTAATATACGTGATTGTATTTCCAGCAAACAGATTGTTTTTATCAACAATAATAATTAAAAAATCAGTAATGACATCAGATTGCATGATTATATATGGAAGTCATATGAAAATGTTTCTATATTTATCAAGCTATATTAAAATTGCAAGGAAGTTTTCCTAGAAGATTTTATATATAAATATTTTAAAACTCAGTTCAACCTCTAACTCCTACAAAAGGCACCAATGATTTCCATGGCCAGATCCTACCTTGTCATCCAAACATGTCTGTTTTCACTGGATGGTAATTCATTACAAATGAAAAAAAAAAAGAAAAAAAACCCAACCTGTAAGTAGATGATAATGAGATCCATCCAGGAAGTGTTTTACTTAGTCTTTGGATTTTGAATGGCTCCAGCTGGCATGAGGAAGTCCTTCTCTTCAAGGGACAGTGCTAACATCATAAAATATTTTCCCTACATTTTATTTGACAACTAAGACAACCTCTTTACTTTCCGGCCCAAAAATATGGGCCATGAAGTCTGCCTTTGGTGAAGAATATTTACAACCCTGTATTGTATTATATCACATCTGTTAATGGTAAAAAAGTGGCTGATGTAATTCTTGTTTACATCTATGCCATCAGTTTGACAGAAGCATTTCCATTTTTTTAATGATTTGATTTGAAATGGCTATAGCCCTTTGTTAAAACTCAGCAATATTAAAACAACTTCTTCCTGATTGTACCTTAGAAACTCAAGGAAATCTATGCTTGCTGTAATAATTTTCTCAGGGAATGGAAATTTAAAACAAAATCAATGCCAAATACTATCACAAGTATGTCATAAGTCTTACCTATTTATCTAATTTATAATTGAGTATCCTCTAAAAGGTTTGTTCAGTCATGAATTATTTTTACAGCGAAATTTCATTGTGGCTTTTCATAGTTTATGACCTTCTAAATGCAGCGAAAGCATCATAAACAATGTGTCATATGCACACATTGAAAATAACTGAGAAAGATCACCTACTTCATCATTCAACCTCTGAGGCATCTAGAAATCATACAGATTAAAGAAAAAAAAGGTGAGAGTATGGAAATAAACAGATATCCATCTACAGGAATGTAATTTTTCATAACAGCCATGACAAAACCAATCCTGCATGGAATTCTGAAGGAATTCTGTGAAATATTTATGTGGGGATTTGTGACTAAGAAAAACGAATTATTAATTTTAGTGAAACACCTGAATTTTGGAATCAGAACCAAAAGAAAAGCACCACTCATTTTACAAATCTGTATTGAAACCTTCAACTTAGACAGCAAATGTGCTGAGTATTGTCTGCTTGAGGACCATACTAGGAATTCCAAGACCACACAGAGTTAGATAAAATGACAAAGATTTTTGGATGAACCAAGCCATAGTGTGTGTCTAGAGAAGTAGGAAGAAATTCAGTAATATTTGCCAATTGCTTGGATAGGAACAGAACTGGGAGATGATGTTGCGTGCTAAGTTCAGCCTTTTCATTTCAGCAAGGACTCATATGCTAAAATACACAAGTGTTCCATGTGGCAGATGAAGAAAGAGAAAATTTGCTTGCTACAAGCCTGTGCTCCATCCTAACCATAGACTATGCTTAAAATTTTATTAAAACTATACCTAAGCAGATTAATAGATTTGTAAGTAATTTCTTCAAGTGCTATGTTTTGAACTCATTTGCTTGCCAGTTTGTGGGACAAATATTAGCTAAGCTGAGCACAGGCAAAAGAATCTGGTTTAGAAAATTGTAAATTGTATTACGATGGCATCAATGCAACTTTTCATGGGATTATAAAACATGTTTGTCAGTCTTCACTGAGTATCCGCTGGCAAAATTTTTGGTTTCCAATTTGATGCCTTCCTGTGAACAACTATACTTATTCAAGGTGTACTGCTGCCCAAATGAATAACTTGAAAACCTTTTAGAGGATTTGGAATTTCACTGATAATGAGGACACTAGTACTCCTCCTCTACCTTTTTTACTGCCATTTTGTTTTATTCTTGGTAAGGGTTTGTGAACACTGTTCTTGTTTTCAGCCAGCCACTTAAGGGGATTTTTCACAACTCCTAATATATATCATTAATAGGCTGCAGAAATGGTCTAACATTCCTACAAAGTTCAAAATACAACAATATCCATGAGATTCTGAAAAAGGAAACACGAAGTCCTCCACCAGGGGAGGAACAGCCACAAGTGTCAAGACAGGATGGGGAACAACTGACTCAAGAGCTGTTCTGAAAAGAAGGGCCTGGGCATTCTGGCAGACAAGCCGAGCCTGGCCAGCAATGTGCCCTTGTGGCAAAGAAGTCCAATGGCATCCTGGGTAGCATTAGAAAGAACATCACCAGCTCAGGGTCAAGGGAGCTGATCCATACCCTCTCCCCACACTGGTGAGACACATCTGGAGTTCTGGTCCTGTTCTGGGCTTTCCAGTACAGAAAGGGCATGGATTTACTGGAATTAGTCCAAAAAACAGGGCCATGAAGATAATTAAGGGACCTGTCATATGAGGAAAGACTGAAAGAGATGGAACTGTTCAGCTTGGAGAATAAAAGGCTTTGGGGAGTCTTAACTTTGTTTATGTGATGGGCATCAATAAATAAAATAGACTTTTCTCAGTGGTACCTGGTGAGAGGACAAGAAAAAAATGGGCCCAAAGTAGAATATAGGAAATTTTATCTAAACATAAGGAAGAAATAAGTGTTTGTTTGTTGGGTGGGTACAGCTGAGCACTAGTACAGGTTGCCCAGAGAAGTTGTGGAGTCTGTATCCTTGGAGGTATTAAAAATGCAATGAGAAACAGCCATGAGCAACCTGCTGTAGTTAATCATCCTTTGAGGATAGTGTTCAACTAGCTGGTGTCAAGAGGTACTTTCCAAGCTCGACTGTGAGTGTGATTCAGGGAAGCAGAGTGACTTTTGGGAGTATTGTAAATTATTGCTTTCTGCTGTCTTAAGTAGTTAAGGCTTATGTGAATACTTGATTCCAAATATCAGAACGAGCTTTATTAATTAAAATTATTAATTAAATAAACACCAGAACTATGTTAGATATTCTTAATCACCCAGGCATACCACATAGCTGTTTAATACCCAATATTAAGAATTGGTTGAAATACTTGGATAGTATTTTCTATATCACTGAGGTCACCTGTTTCTCAGAAACAATTTTTGAAAATGCATTGCTGGGGAATCTTCATCTGTGAAGGTTAGAAAAAAGAGAAAGCAGAGACAAAAGAGCAAGATGAATGATTAGACTTGCTAAAAATTTAACAGAAAGAAAAATCAGAAACTGAAACACATAGAAAGAAAGAAAACATAGTTAGTGGCCTGTGGAGAGAATGACCAACAGGAACAGTCTGGTTTGGTATGATTTTTGGATGAAAAAATGTTCTCATGCAAGCATAAACTTTTGTTTCAACATGCAAACTGCTCACCCACCAAACAAAAAAAAAAGTGTCTATCCTTTGTTGTTTGCCAGTGTTCATAAAATTCCAGGAGATATGTTTGAATTCCAGTACAGAAATGAAAAAGTTTCAGCACTGCAGCATTCACAATCTTCCCACCTTCATGACTTTTGATTTGCCCATAATTCATGTTTGAGAGAACATAAAAATGGGCTTAAAAATAAGACTTCTATGCAATCTTTATTTATAAACTTTAATGTAAAGAAGGTTTGAACCAACACCTCTAAGACATGAATATGAGCAAGTAAAGGCATGATTCCTAGGTCAGAACAGTACGCAAAAAGCAGTTTGAGGGCATATATGCTTATTTACATAATTAGATATGAGTTAACCTGAGATAACCATTCTGTAATTACACATACAGAAGAAATGGTTGCTACAGAAAAGCAAAAACCCATGTTGTGTACTCAGTTAGGAGATTGTTATGACAATAGTATAATGGAATAATAGCTATAATGTCAAGCACTTACATATCATCTTTTGTCACCAGATATCAAAGTGACTTACAAAAAGGCTGAATTTCTTTTTCCTTTTCATTCCATGAGGTACTGCTGATGTTAAGTAAAAAATTCAAGGGATCTCTGAACCTTAACCGGATGCATGTAAATCTAAACAACAGACCAGTGATAAGACTGGTTTTGAATACCAGCAACTACAGCTACATGAGGTTTACTGTGCTGCATGAACTTGCTGGGTTTCCAGTGCCTCTACTCCCATGCTCGAGGCAGGATGTGCTGTACAGTGGCTAAGTGGATGTTCCAAGTGCAGTGCTCCATGCACTACCACACCACACAATGCTGTCCTCTTGCTCTTATGAACAGCAAAATATCTTAATTCTTTCATAATAAGCTGAAAATAGTGAGGAAAACTGAAAAAGGTATTGTGTCCACTAAATAAAACACAAGAGGCAGAGATTTTTGCTCCTGATGCAATGAAACCACTCAGTTTAGGATCTGGATCTCACTAGAAATTATCAGAAGTAATGAAACAGCATTTTTTAAACATGTTTCATCACTATGAAAGTTACTTATTAGGAAAAGAAGAGTTTATTTAAATTTGCAAGCCCAGATTTGAAGTATATATTTCTGGATCCTAATGGTATCATTTTTTCATATATTGAAAGAATAATTTATTGCCACAGTAACTTTTTGTGTGCAAAAGTATAAATGTGTTCAAAAGGAAAGGTTTATTCTTGGTTGCTAAATGCAGTGATCAAGATAGAAGGAACTGTTTGAGACAGGAATGCTCTGCCCCAATTATTGCCAAGAAAAAATAATGCAAAAAAGAAAAGACAGTATATTTTAGAATTTCCCTGTCTCTTACTGTTCTTACTCTTCCTATTACTGACCACTCTCTGGAGCAGAATTACTGATCTGATCCAGCACAGATGTTCTTATGTTATGTTGAAAACAAAAAGGAGATTACCTGTACTTTTTTTTCCCTACTTTCTCGCCATAAGACTTCTAACTGAGGGAGTTTACCACAGGGCTTGCAGCCAATGTTCTGGATGGAGCAGGCTATAACATTTACTCTGTTTATGCAACCAAACCTTGTTTGGCCTACACTTCACAAACTGAATTTTAAATTTCTACAAAGTTAAGAAGACAATATACACTATCTAATTAGGAGAGAGGGTTTTTTTAATCATTCATTCCTGCCAACCCTGTTTTGTTCCTTCAATTACAAAATTTCTGCCTCCTGGAGAACTGGAATTCCCCTCAGTTAGAAAGGTGCTTTCAAGAATACCAAAAGAAAAAAAAAATTACTTGCTTTTGAGGTGTGTGGTAGCAAATGCTAAATGTAAAACTATGCATTGTCTAGTACGTGACTGATTAATGAATTGTGTCCTCATATTTTATTAAAGTAATCAAGCAGAAACCTTGAAACTGAATCTTTGCATTTCAAAATATCATAACAAACAGTCTTTGAACTCAGGAGAAACAAGTAATGCTAGTGGTTTTGTATCCATACCCATGATTGTCTGCAGATATAAGCAAGGCAAGGTTTGGAGGCAAAGGTAACCTTTAGAAGATGAACTATGACAGTCAGAGAAAAATAAAACAAGATTTCTTTTCCAAAAAAAACCCAAAAAAACACAAAACCAAATTGCCTTTTCTTTGGGATATATTACTGAAGGTCTTATTAGCAAGGAAAACAAGGAATTTTTTAATTTCAGCATTTATAAATTAACTCTTCTATTATGAGACTTCCTATTGAGACATGGGTGAAGATTTCTAAATGGAGAGAAAATACAATCTGGTATAATATTAAAATCTATGTTTGTGTAGTATAACTTTAGGAAATCTTTTGAGAATTTATAAAATTTGAGAATTTATAAAATTTGAGAATTTATAAAATTTAAGAATTTATTTTTTTTATTATCTAAGAGTATTTCTGTGAACAGTTTCCTTCTTTCGAAATTACTTATTATTGGACCTAGGATCACAGGATAAGCCATTTCAAAAGGGAGCTCAGAAAGTCTCTAATCCAGCCTCTTGCTTCAAATGGGGTCAGCTATAAGAATGCTCAGTGCTTTATCCTGCCAGGTCTCAAAAACCTCAAAAGAAGGTGATTGCATAACCTCTCTGGGCAGCTTCTTCATCTGTCTGACTGCCTCATAACAAAACAGGTGTTCCTTATATCCAGTGTGAATCTCATTTCAGTGTTTACTGTCTCTTGTCCTCCCACCTCAGAAAACTGTGAAGAGCTTTGTTCCATGTTCTTGATAACCTCCAAATAGACACGGGCACAGGCATGCTGCTGTTCTGCTAGGTTCCCTTCCAAGATCTTACTTTCTGCAGGCTGGACAAGCCTTCAGACCAATGCAGGATTTGCCTTAGATTTTTATGAATTATGGTACCACTGAGCAGTGCTTTTCTTGGAAAATTATTTGATTGCTTACCTATTCAAAACATAGCCAGAGTATGGGACAAGATGTCAAAGGCTGTCAATTTCAACGACAACAAATTAATAAGTTGCACCACAGTCATTCTTTGGTCCACCACCTGACAATATGACCTGGTTTCAGCTAAGCCTGACATTTATCTAATTTGTATCTACGTGTATCTGACTCTCATGGTCCAAATGCTCTTCCAGAGACAATGGATCTATGGACTCCTATAATATGTGCTAACGTAGAAAAGGAACCTGTAACTGTTTCACCCATTTTCGCAGCTGGAACTCTTTAAATGCCCCAGAAGAATGAAAATCTGTAAAGCAGCATACCTCCATCTGATTTACTTATGTCATAGCATGTGGACAGAATTCTGAATGGTGCACTGGAAGTTAAAGAAGGGATTATTTAAATAAAGGTGACGGAAAAAAGCGTGATGCAACAAATAGTGTCAAACGGATACAACTGAAGTCTAGTGCTGGCACTGCAATGCTTCACCTCATTACATGGAGCATGTTTTTAGAAAACAGTTCTGTCCGGAAGACAAATTAGTTTCTTGCCCCAAAAATGAGCTAGAAGAGAAAACAGACAGGAAAGAGAGAGAAAGAACTTAATGTTGCCCCAGCTTTCAGTAGTTTCAAAGTCTATTTTTCATCTTGATCACTATTATTCCCATAAAAGCAATTACAATATATTCTATTGCAATTTCATGGCACACTGCCAAGCTCCAGCATTTCCATTACATTGGCAAATTGTCTAATACCTAGAAACAGTAATCTGAAAACTGAGGAAAGGAGGTGATGATATATTTGTATTTCATTTGTTTAGAAACATGCAAACTGCCTGCATTTTGTCTTTTGGGGTTCAGAAAATACCTCTAGATAAAACAAATCATTTCCACTTTAGAGGCATTATCTGAGTAAGTGGCATCATTACTGTGATATATTTCAAAAAAAATCAGATGGTTCTGTAAGAGTTATTCTCGCTATTCTTTCCTCTGACCTTTTTATTATTCAGGTTGTGCAAAAGACTTCCTTTCCTAAAGTGCCAAATTAATGGTAACAACTTTGACACTTTACAGTATCTTATGTGTATACTGATTCTCGCAAGAGTCCACATCTGTATTATCTCATTAATCACAAAACAGGGATACAACTTTTTGTTCTGAACACCAAAAGCCCAAACAGAAACAACAGGAAGGGAATGAGTGGCAAAAATAGATTTAATTTTTTAATCTATGTGCTCGAAAGCTGTTGCTACAAGTATTAATGTTGTTTTGGAATTTGTATCAGAAGTCATTTTGAAATTTCAATTCGTATCTGTATTCTAAACTAGAAAATAAAATTTTCTACCATCTATCCTACAGATACACTAGTTAATAAGTGGTCACATTCATTTTGGCGGAATATTCATCTCCTGAAGAAATGCAAAAATTGTGGCACATCCTGTAATAATAAACAAAATCCTACTTGTTTAAGAAGAAGAAAATACCATAGTTTTTCATTCTGAGGACTGATCTGATTTTCTAAAAACAATTTGTGATTTCATCAGATATATTTGTATTCAAATCCCAGTCTGTGGCTCCTATGCATATTCTATGCAAATAGTGCATTATAAAGTTGATAACTAAAGTTTATATGAGCTAGAACCTGAATAAAATAGATTTTAAATTTATTTTTTTTTTAGAAAAAGGAAAGCAGAAGAAAAAAACAATCAAAAGCTGAAAAAAGCCCCACCCTGAAGACCCCTAACTTTTAAAAAAATACATAATTTTGTTTCTGTTCAAGCTGTTCAAGTTGCATTTCAGGGTTCCCCAGCACAGAAAACTTAGTCCATAGATGGACTTGTTGGACTAAGCCCAGAGGAGGGCCCCAAAGATGATCCAGGCGCCTGGAGCATCTCTCATATGAGAACAGACTGAGAAAGATGAGCTTCTTCAGCCTGGAGCAGAAAGGCTACAAGGAAACCTTATTGTGGTCATACAAGTAAGATGGGGACAAACATTTTAGCAGGTCCTGTTGAAATAGGACAAGGGGCTACAGTTTTAAACTAAAAAAGGATCAGTTTAGATAAGATGTAAGGAAGAAAGCTTTTTACAAAGAGGGTGGTAAAACACTTGTACACATTGCCCAGAGAGGTGGAAGATGTCAGAGTCAGGTTGGGTGAGGGTCTGAGCAACTTGATTTAGTGGAAGATGTCCCTGCTTATCTGGTAGGAGTTGGACTAGATAACCTTTAAAGTTCCTCTCCAACCTAAAGTATTCCATGATCCTACAATTCTATGACTTCTATGATTTTTACCTCTTCCCTCCCCACTTCCAAAGCTTCCACCTCCCCCCCAGCTACCCCATGCTTTGCCCTGCCTTGAGCTGGAGTTGGGACATGCATTTCTCTCTTTTTATGTGCTTTCTCTACTAGCATTCTTCTTCTTCCAGTATTAGCCAGGAGCACCCCTTAGGATACTCTGGCTGAGAGCCAGTGCTCCTACCTCATCCTTAATTTCTGCTTTTGACTCTTTTAAGGAAGAACCTTAGAGACAGTAGGCTGGACTGGACCAGAGTAGGATCTCTAGACCATGCAGTCTCTCATTCACTCCCCTACCAGCATAATTAAGGAGAGAATCAGAAGGTTAAATGCTAGAAAACTTGTGGGGTGAGATAAAACCACCTTGATAGGGAAAGCAAAAGCCACACATGCAAGCAAAGCAAAAGGAATTCATTCTCTGCTTCCCATGGGCAGGCAGGTGTTCAGCCATCTCCAGGCAAGCATTACGAGTATTGGTGACTTGGGAAGATGGCACCAAATGCCATCACTCCTGATGTTCCCTCTTCCTCCTTCTTTATATACTGCACATGATGTCATATGGTCTGGAATATCCCTTTGGGCAGCAGGGTTCAGCTTTCCCAACTGTGTGTCTTCTCAACTTGCCATGCATCCAAAGCCTGCTTGCCAGCGTGGCAGTATGAAAAAGCAGAAAAGTGTGTATGCACTGCTCAGCAGTAAAAGAAAAAGATTTCTATATCATCAACCTTATGTTCATCACAAATTCAAAATGAATCCCTATACCAGCCACTGTGAAGAAAATTAACTTTATCCCAGACAAAACCACCACAATGGTATAAAATTAAATAGAATATAAGGGTGCTTTTCAGAAAGCTGCAAAACCAGCAGGAAAACCTGTAACAGTCTGATAATCCTTCCTCTTATTTGTGAATAAGAACAAACAGAAAAAATGCAGAACGAAAAGAGCACTTCTCTTTCTAGTCCCTGTCCCATACTATGGGTTTTTTCACATTATAGCCCATACATATGCAGTATTTATATCTCACTCCAGAACACCAGAATTGCCAGATGCAGTGCTACAGGTACTACACAGGGAAAACATCTGCACTAAGCAGAAACAGTGTTTTTCTAACTTTATATTTTTGAATCTATTGGTTGAATGTCACTGGGTTTCATAATTTTTGAAAATAAATATATATTAATACATAGCTAGAAATATTTTTAACCAAAATTATTTGTAGATAGCTAGATTTAACCTTTGGCATCAGCATAAGTGAAGCATTTATTTAATATCTGTTCAAAGCAGCTAATTATTGCCAACAAAACAGAAATTAAGGGAACACTGTTTCTCCAGCTGGAACCATAATTACAACTTGTTTTTCTTATAATTTCTTGATAATCAAATCAGGATTAATAGTATACTAACTAATTATTATACACTAAAATATTAATGCATAAAAATAAATGTCCATTAATGCATAATAAAATACATTTCAATTTGAGATAATGAAAAAATTTAATTTGGACATTATTATGTTTTATTATGTGTAATTAATTAGATTTCATTAATAATTTATCTTAATATAGATATTATATTTTAGATATTAAGGATTTATTTAGTGCTGTAAAAAAAAACAATTTACATGTCCAGGTATAATTTCTCTTAAGAATTCAAGTGCTCTCCTTGTTTGGTATTATTCAACTTTTATTCCTGAAAAGAAGGACTATCTGGAATGGGCTTACTATGACTGAGAGAATATTATTGTACTCCATGAGTTCGTTAGGAGTTCCGATTGAGGTAAAGGACATTATTTTTCAGGGAAATGGTCAATTTCTTAAATATCTTGGAGATGACACTTAGTTTTATAACTCAGTAGAGATATTCTCCATTAAAATATAAGCATCATTTTAATAAAATATTTGAAGGTGAAGATGAAAGGGGTTTATTAATGCACTGACAAGTACATAAAATTCAGTCATGACAAGTTTTGAAATACTTGAGGGCTTGAATCTCCCACTCAGGTGAAATTTCATGTTGGAAAAAGAACCTTGGAAGTCCTGTTGGACGCGATTAATTTGAGCCAGCAATGTGCCCTTGTGGGAAAGAAGGGCAACTGCATCCGGTGTCCTTAGGAACACCGTTACCTCCAGGTAGAGGGATGTGATTCTCCCCCTCCACTCAGCACTGAGGAGGCACATCTGGAGACCCATTCTGGGTTCCACATAAAAAAAAGACATGAATTTACCAGAAAAGCCACGAAGATGTTTAGGGGATAGGAGCATCTGTCATAAGAAGAGAGGCTGAGAGAGATGAGACTGTTCAGCCTGGAGAAGAGAAGGCTCCAGGGAAATCTTCACCGTATCTGACAGGTGGCAGTAAAGAAGACAAGAGACAGTGTCTTCTCAGTGGTACTCAGTAAAAGAGCAAGAAGTAATAGCAAAACCAGAATACAACGAAGTTCATTTATATATTAAGAAAAACATTTTTTCCTAATGAATTTTGGATTCTTAGTACCACCTCTGCAGATATGTAACAGGAGAGATGGTATATTTTCCCCTTCCACTGTGGTATAGAGAGCTCATTGTTTACAAACCTCAGGAGCAGGATTTTAAATACTTTAAAGCTGTTGAAGACACAATTTTTCAATTTGTAGTATACATCTCTAACCATCAGACTGATAAAAAGACTCTTCTATGAATTTAGCATTGTCAAAAAATAAAAATGTCCTTCAGTGTGACACAGACAATCTTTGTCTCAGCCATAATGAAGTCATTAACAGCAGTCATTTAGGATCGTAAATATTTTTCCTTATTGAAATAAACTGTCCAGAGGTTTTCAGGAACAAAAAGTTTAGGGTATTTTACTGGATCATTGTGCAGAATACTGAATTCTTGAACACTGAGTCAAAATTTGAGAGATTTTTTACTTTAGCCCAGCTACTTGTCTAATAATTTTTTTTGCTTGTTTGTTTTTTCTCTCTTTAAGAAATGTTTTCTCTTCAGTTTTTTTTTAGCTGGTTTAAAACTAGGATCTTTAATACACATCCGAACTACTTCATACCATCTTGCTGTTTGATTTGTCAAATTTCATATCTGTTCTGTGCTTGTATTTGTTGTTTTGGCAACTACTTTCCACAATGTATATAGCAGCTAATTTTATCTTTGAAACATTCAACTTAATTTTAGTTTGATTTGGCTTTAATCCAGCTACAGTTGTCAGGGATAATACAAATCCCAACACAGTAAACCTAAAGGATTTAGATTTGTCCCACAAATATTCTATAGTCTTAAGTGGATTTGTTTCATTTATCCTCTCTGCATCCTCTTCTTTCTCAGCTTTGGATCAGACCTGGAGAACGGAGAAAAATATATTAGATATATATGTGAGTAACTGTGGTCCCTGAACCTCAACAACCTCATTTTGCTAGCAGTTGCTCATCTGTTTATTTTATATGAGCTTGATTGGCTGTTAAAGAGGATCTTTCACCTGGGTCAAGTTTTTGTCACTGAAACAGGTGGACTATGAACAAAACTCAGTCTTCGCAAGACACAAAACACCAGAAATCTGTTTATGTAGATGATTTTTCCTACTTTTTTTTGCAATTAGGTCTTAAAAGTTGTAATGATCTTGTGCCTCTATTTAATGTAGTTTCTACCTTGGCAAATTACTGGTAAAATTCAGAAGCTTTTACGTTTCAATCTAAAAGGGTAATAGGTGTTATTAGTAGAATGGTACTGGCACACTTGGTATTGAAAATCAGATAGGAGATAAAGGTGGGTTTGAAAGAGAAAAAAACAATAGAATCACATTTTAATATATGAAAACACTGTACCTAGCTTTTTAGAATAGAAACCATTTTTATTTCATACCATTTTTGATTTTGCTGCATGTCAAAATTTTAATAAACCCTGCCAAATTTCTCAAATTGCTGGCAACTGAATGATTTGCTTCTCATATCTGTAAGCAAATTCTTGTCCCATTTTGTAACCAAATATTGTATGTGATGAAATTCTCTATGTAATGAAGAGAAATTGCCTTTACTATAGATGCTAGTCATTGTCTGAAAAACTAATATTCATCTTGAGTTAATATCTTGTTTTATGATCTTTCTAGGCTTGAAAAAAATGCACACTATAAATTAGTTAATTATTCTGATAATTTATTGCTGCACACTTTGCATTGCAAGGTGCATTTTGCAGAAAATATATCTTGTTTTTATGTAATTCCTGGCATTCCACTTGTTTGTGTGTCTAATTCTTTCCAATATACTTTGAGACAAATACTGAATAAAACAAATCTTGTCTGCCTGCATTTGCTTTTTTCTTGCTTCCTTTTTTTAATTCCATGTCTTATAATGAAGTTACTGCATGCCTAAGCACAACATCAACTGTCCCCACTGCTAAGTAAAAAAGATGTTAAATGTGTCTAACGACTAGAGAATTCAACTGTCGCATTTTACTTAGGAGAAAAGATTGCCAATGTGGTAAATTCAATGCACACAAAATCATTTAAGTGAGTTCTTCATTTCAGGTGAGAATTATTTTTGATCATCTGAAGATGCCCTTAATTTATAATATTCTATTTGATAATTTTTTAGGCACACATTAAATTTTGTATAAAATATTTATCAACATAGTAACATCTACTTTCTAATGAACTACTAATTCCTGATTTTTTTTTAATTGCATTTCCTTTTACACTGGAGATTTCTTCTCTTGTTCCCAATGGAATGTACTGACAATTTGAAATTATCCTTTACTTGACAAATATAATTTGAAATATGTTTCAAGTATTCTACCAGACTTTTTTCCAAATTACTGACAGAAATGCTCTCCTGGCATTTATGGTGTGAGTTTTTTAACCTTATTTTGATATCTATTGAGCATGTTACACCCAGAAATGGAAGTATATAACATTTATTCTTTAAACTTAAGAGTTTGTCATGTTTCACATGAAGCCTATGAAAATTCCCTATGCTAGCAGTTAGCACAAGAAATGCCTGCAGTTTTTATTAGAGAGATTTACTCATCCCAGAAACTTCTGGCAGCAAAATCCTTAGCAGGTCTGATGCCTGAAATATCTCAAGGGCGAATCAAAACCAACTTGTGTTTTTGGGTTCGGTTTTTTGTTTATTTACAGGATCACAGAAACATAGAGTGGTTTGGGTTGGAAGGGACATTGAAGATCACCTAGTTCCAATGCTCCTGGTGTGGGCAAGGACACCTTCCATTCCATCAGCTTGCTGAGGGCCCCATCCAACTGGTTTTGAACACTTCCAGGGATGGTACATCCATAGCTTCTCTGGGATCAATTTCCAGTGTCTCATCACCCTTACTGTAAAGAATTTCTTCCTAATCTAAACCCATTTTTTTTCAGTTTAAAGCCATTGCCTCTTGTCCTATCAGTAAATACCCTTTTCGTAAAAAGTCTCTCTCCAATTCTCTTTCAGATGTCTTTTAGATATTGGAAGGCTGCCATACGGGCTTCCTTGGACCCTTCTCTTCTCCAGGCTGAACAGCCCCAACTCATAGCTTGTCATCGTAGGAGAGGTGCTTCATCCCTCCCATCACCTTGGTGGCTTCCTCAGGACTCACTCCTGCAGGTCCATGTCCTTCCTGTGCTGGGACCCCAGGGCTGGATGGAGCATTCCAGGTGGGATCTCAGCAGGGAGGAGCAGAGGGGCAGAATCCCCTCCCTCGCCCTGCTGCCCACACTGCTTTGGGTGCAGCCCAGGGCACAACTGGCTTTCTGGGCTGTGAGTGCACATTGCCAGGTCATGTCATTGTCTAAGTGTCTCTTACAATAAGAAGTGGATCCGTCCCTCCGCAGATGTAGCAGATTATCTATGAATTATTCAGTATCAAAATACATGTGACAATTGTCTTCTGTTATGAAATATACATAATTCATAAGACATCTGTTCTATGTTTTCACATTTAAGAGGTACAAAGTGCAAAACAGCAAACGGTGTGAAATGGATGCCTAGGAATGTTTTATTGCATATCACTTTTTCTCTTAGGCTGTTAAATAAGGAAAAACCATGTACCAATTTATTCTATATGTGTATTTCTTCATTGTCTTGATATAAAAATTAATTTCTAGTAATTCCCTTTTTGATCATAATCTCAACAGAATTAATCAAGAATGGATAGCATGGGTCCATTTAGCAGAAAACAAAAATATCTGTCAGCTGTGCTAGATGTAAATCCCTTATGCATATAAAGTAAGTAGTTTTTCTTACATGTGGGTTTGCAAGTATATATATTGCAGGCATATACATATGTACATACTTTGATATTACAGTGAAAATAAGGAGTAATTCCCCTGAATACTTTTTTTTTTCTCTGTGTGTGTGTGTGAACTAGCGTTTAGAAGTACCTACAAGTCTTCAGAACCAAACAAGGTCACTTGGCATTCAAAACTTTCTAGTTTAAGGTGCAATTAAATTGCACGATAAACAAAAAGAACATTAAATGGTCTCTGATCTCATAACTACTATTCTATGAGAATTATTCACATGCCAGGAAAGCTCATTTTTCAAATACTGCCTCAGTCTTGAATAGGACACTGAATTGAAATCTCATTACAGTGGACCATAACTCTATCCAGTTGTAGCACATTGCTTCCATGATTTCAGATCACAGCACTTCATTTAACTTTATTTCTCAAACTTAAATGGCTTCCTAGAAAAAAAAAAAATCAAGTTATAAAAAAATATATTGAAGAAAACTTTCTACTGAAACACAGAAGAAAATAACGAACATTTTGCAGATTTTGGTGGAGTTAAAAAGGACATAGAAAAACATTTATATCATCTCCAAAAAGAAAGCCTATCTCAATTCATCATAAATTTTTATCAAAAAATTATGTATATTTTCTAAGACAAATTTATTGGAAATGTATTGCTTAGTCCTAGAACTTGGTCTTAAAATGAGGGATACTGAGAACATGAAAACAAATAAAAAATAATCAAGGGTGTATTTCTTCATATAAATCTAATGCTTATCATTATACTTAACTAAGAAAATTAATCTCAGTGCATATGAAAATAAAGTTTGTTGTCTTCTGGATTTAGACTAAACTTATAAAGTATCCTGAAAGGTTTGAAACATACTCATGATCATTAGCTGTTCCGGCAACACTAAGTGATGAAGCCGGGAGATGTTCATCTTGCTGCCATCCTAGAAACAGACACCATCTTTGAAGGCCTCAGTCATGTTACTTGTCACTTCTTGCTGTAGGCCAGTGGGCAGCCTGTGTAGCCAACTTAAAGCCTTGTCCTCAAAGGAGCTGTTAGACTCAAGCAATTTAAGACTGGCAACTTAACACTTCCTATCAAGTTGAACACCTAGAGATTCAGAGAAGCTTCAGAAAATAGGTGTAGAAGTTTCTCCCATTACAATTTAGAGTTCTGAGCACTAAAGCTAAGGTTCAAATCTTTCTTGGACTACGGGATGGAAAAAATTAGATATGGTAAAAGAAGATCTTGTTTTTCAAGAACCTGAACTAATGTTCCATAAATGCGGAGGACCATGCAGGTAAGAAAAGCAAGTCCATGATCTTAACACGGAAAAAGAAATGCGAAGTACTTCAGCCAATGGACAAGAAGCCTTTCATGTTCTTAGTCAAATCTTATGGTGAAATAGACCTGCTGTTTAAAGCTAGAAGCAAGGTTCTAATAAATCTCCAGTATTGGCCTGGCAATGCAGACTGCTGGCTGAGCCCAGCAGCCACCCCTTGGCTGGCCTTGCTCCCTGCTTGGGGGGCAGGGCATTGCACCCCAGCCTGTGAGATTCCTTCTGTGCTGGATGTGCCACCCGGCAGCAGCTGGCCGATCCCTGTGTCACTGGACAGAAAATCTCATGGAGTTAGGATCAAGAATGGCAGAAACCTCTGTGCTAGTCTGCTCTGCAAAGCAGATCATGTCTTTGGGCAAGAAAGACCAGAGACACGCCTCTAAGGTTCCTATATTGCAAACCACTATCCTCTGCCATGCTTTCTTCAAAACAAATATTCCAATCTATTTCACTGATGTGTAGAGAACACTTAGAACTGTTCAAGCAGTAATAAGAGAAGCAATTTCTTGTGTAATCATGTTTGGCATAGTAAAAACAGAAGTTTTGGCTTAATATCTCACATGTTCTCAAAGCCTTAAACTTCCAAAGGGAGCTAAAGTGTTTTTAGAGATAGATTAATGAAACTAAGTTTAAATAGTTCTTTTCTTACATGGGGAGTATGTAGTGCTCAAAGCATGCCCACTTCTGGTTCTGTCAGGCATTATTTTGATGCAGGAATGAGGAACACAAATGCAGATAAAAGAAGTTTCCAAGAAGAGGGAAGTTATCTTAGGACCTACTACAAGGTGATCCATATAACCAAAGGGCAAGGCTTAATTAGACTAAGATCATAAGTGGCATAAGAATGAAAAAACCCAAGTGAAACTGAAGGCAGTCAAAGCTTTCTAAAAGGAATTTGAAACAGTTAAAGGAGGAAAATTTGAATTGTGCTGGGATAGTTCCAGGAGCAATGAGATCCTTCCATAGGAATAAGACCCACATGACCTTTCTTGTGAAGTCATTAAGTTTCAATGAGAAGCGTGCTACCTTGCACTAGATTACTCATGCAGTAGCAACAATCAGAATTATTGAACTTCAAGATTAAAAATCTGTTATTTTTGAAGTAGTAAAGAAATTCTTTCCCCAATTAAATTCATTGCATTACTGCAATCCTGGTAAGGCCATCACCTCAAAAAACCCAAAAGTCTTTAATGAGAATCCTGAACATACATTTGCTCTAGAATAATTTAATGTTTTACAGCTGAATCTACAGGGTATTCTTTAAAATTTAGCAATCTTAGCACTATAATATAAATTCTTATATTTTGAGATTTTGCTGAATTATTTAATATTAATTTACAAAAAGAGCTTCTTCCTGAATAACCAAGAAAGTAATGAGTAAGAGCTTAACAATTTATTTATTTTAAAACTTTGCTTTTTTTTCCAAAAGTCTTTCCAAGACCAGTGAGTTCTCTGTACAAATGAGGATGTTTAAGATGCAGAATTATGTTAAATTCAGTTACACCAGGAGTTAGAAGGATCTGAGAGAAAACAGTCTGACAAATAAGAGGAAAAAAGCAGAAGAAAGCCAAACTAATTACTGTGTTTCTAGGAGGCTCAAGCAGAATTATAAAAGCTAGAAAATTTAAATAAAGCAATTGACATCTGGTAGCGTTTTTTTTAACTACCACTGCACCATTATATTGACATAACCTATTGTTATGTGATCGATGGTATGTTATTACAGATCTATTCATCAGTTGGGTGTACTTGAAACATTTAGCAATAGACAGGATGTAAATTTTAAAATCCCCCAGAATGCTGGGGGGTTTCTTATCATAGCATAGCAATGAGTTATCCAGCATTGCCTTCATGCTACGCTGGTAGTTCTTTCATTTATTCTTATAAATACAGTGTGTTTCTTTGATCCTTGAAAACTGTTGAGTACTTTAAGATTTGTGACAAGTTCTGAATACCTAACAGCTTCTGCACTTTTTCTGATTTTGTTCCTGTCACTGCTGCTGCAGACATGCTACATTAATTGCATACCTTCCTCAACTGATCAGAGGACGCCCTTTGAAATTCACTTGCCTTTTCATAGTAATAATTTGAAATCTATAAATCATATTTAAAAGTAAATGCAATAATACAAATGTTTATGAAAATTTGAATATATTGCATCCAACTAACATTACATTCAGATACATGTGGCTCCAGTTGTGAAGACAGAAAAGATGAGACAGAAGAGCGAAGCAACCTCTGAAGTCACATCACTTGCAGTTGTCCCCTGACCTGCCTTAGAGCCACTCTAGCTCAGTGAGTAAGCCTTTGCTCTGTGTCCCCATCCTCCTTTTCCCTTATATCAAATGAAAGGAGATAAGGAGAATGGAACTAGCAACCTGAGCCTTAGTGGTGATAGGAAGGAGCTTAAGCTGAAAGTTCAATACATTTCTTAAAGCATGAAATAATGCCAGAGAAAAGGAGTGAGCCCAAGCCTGGAAAAAAAGTAGCCCCTTTATTGTGTAGAAAAACCACACAACAATATCTCTATCACAGAGATAATTAGGTCACTATGTACAAATAGAAGTATGTCATTTCCGGAAGCTCATAAACATTTCTGATCTTTACAAATAAAATCTTGTTTTGGATTGCTGCTTTACAGAATAGGGAAAGGAGACAGTATCCCATTTCCCACATCAAGAGGTCTCTTCAATTTGTAAAGGATGCCATGGATTTCTTCACTTTTCAGAATGCTTTACAGGTGGAGGTTATGGGAGACACAAGAATAGGTATTATTTATACCATTGCTTCTTTTAAGTGCTAGGAAAAGCAAACATTGCCTCCTTCCAAAACAAAATAAAAGCTAAAATTGTTACTCATTATTTAACTTTTCAGTGAGAATTTTAAGAGATAAATATCAGACCATAAATTTCAGGTCTAATTTCACCTCCTTTCTTCTCCCCATTATAGTAAAAGTGAGTGTAACAGTGGTGGGAGTGTGGGAAACAATTTCCGTGGGTCTATTTGGTTCAGTATTTGGTTCAGATAAACTAGGAGCTGTTACAGTTACTAAATCTTGTTAGACCAGTGAAGAGCTCAGCGTGTGCAGCTACTTCAGTTTGCACTGTTTGGTTTTCAGCTGTAGAACTGCAGTGTTATACTAAAAAAAGATGTACTCTCCCTACATCTTTAACCTGGAGATGAAGACACTCATTTGTAATTACTATCTACTTTCAGTAGAATTAAATTTTCTGGCTTTTCACAGTAAGCCTGGTGCCCTTCTCCATCACTTTAACAGTACTAATTTGAATACCCCTGCTTAAATGTTTTCTACATAAAATGTAACACTTTCATAGAATTTGAGAATAAGGACTGACATAAGGACACAATAAAACGAAAGTCTAACAAAAACCTGACCTTTATAAGCTCTCACTATCATATTTTTGTCTGTGGGATGAGAAGACTATTATTAGGTGCAGTATATAGCTCTTTATTACATACCTTGTTCTAAACTGCCCCACTGAGAAATTAATGCACATGTTTCAATAGTCCATCAATTTCATTCTAATGAGAGTTTTGTCTTGAACTGGGTGAGGCAAGCAGAGCACTAGCTGCAAACATCATTGAATAAGGGAAAAATGCCAAATAAACAGAGCTTCAAATGAAAAATATGATGAGTTTTTAATAAGCATACATAGATTCCAAATTGCAGTTTATTTTGACAAAGCTGAAAATAATTACCTGCTTAATTGTCTTCACATGAAACAGCCTTTGCAAGGTGTTCTGACACTATTGTGAACAGTCTTGTATGAGCATTTAGAAAGACATTTAAATATTTATTTATTGGATTGCAACATTATAATCTGCTAATGTAATGTCATAAAATGGTAAACAGAACATAAGAAACATATTTATTAGTATAATAGCACAGCAGAAAGTAATAACTTTTCCACCATCCTCCAGTAACTAAATTTCAATCCATTTGCAAGAAGCAAAGCTGCATTTCTTCCTTTTTAATGCTCACACCTAACTTGAAAGGCAGAAAAATGCTAATCAATGATCATCTGATCTGCAAATCAGGCTCTACAAGGAGACATTTTTTTACTAGTAACTAAAATAGACTATGAAAGAATCTGCTACTTTAATCCTTGTTCTGCCCCTATATTATGCTGTCACCTCTTTTGGCCCCTGTATACTCCACAAATAAAGACTGAATTACTATAAAGCAGGTCTAAAAAAATCATAGGTACTTGATTAAAAAAATCAAAAGAGCATCCAAAATGGTGTTCTCAAAACAAAGACTGTCTCAAAACTTAGCACAAAGACCATTTTGAGGTGTGAAATTGAGTGATAGGGATAGAAAGAATGCTTTAAAAGAAGTCTGAATACCAACTTTGTATTTTTTCTGGTAGAATTGCAATTTTTGATGCCAGAACCAAGGCATAAATAAAATATTAAGTAATTTGTCATTTGTATAACAAAATAGTGCAGGCCATTCCAATCAGAGATAAATTTATACAGCAGTCAAAAGCAGAGGCTTGACCAGTAATTGTTTATGAGTTCTTATGGTTGTTTTCATCCGAGAACAATCTTACAAATCATGAAAAGTGATATTATTTAATTCATCATCAAACTAAAAGGCCTTTCAAAATTTGTATTACTCTCAAGTTACTGACATTAGCAAAAAATGTTTTTAAGCTTGCCTTACATTATTTTTTCTCCAATTATTAGTTTACAAGCAAAGAACCACAATTCACTTTTTTACCATCCAGTGTGGATACACCACAAGAAAAATAGAAGCTGCAATAAGCATATAAATTATGGAAAACCTCAGAGTCCAAGTGTGCACACATAGGAGACTGACTCTCTGCCATATATTCAGAAAAAGCCCTGCTTGTTTTAGCTTCTGATTTTTCTGAGTAAGAATGGAAGGAACATACTCGTACACATCATAAATTCAGCCCCACAACAGTATTTCATTAAACAGTCTTTCCCAAACTTTCTCATGCCCTATCCCACTGTAAAAAGAACATAGTAACAGAAAAGAACTGCAAAAAAAAATTAGTGTAGAGTACATGGCATGAGCATTATACATAATAGAACATTCTTAGTTTTAAAACCAAAAAACTGAGGCAAGTGGCTATAAAAATCTAGTTCAGGGAAAATGATGTACACAGTGGTTTTGGATTTGGCTGCCCTAATTTATAGTGCTTCAGTGAAGTTTCAGAAAATATTGTTACCTTCCTCTCTTTGTAATTTGTATTTACAAAAAAGATACTGTAAAAGATTCTTGCTGTAGAATCAAGACAACAAAAGGACAAAGAGGTGGAATTCAGAAGTTGTCTACAAGCAATGTCCCAGAAATACGGCACATAATGAATGGCAATCAACTTGACATGGCTCCAATTGTGCAGCGAAGTATTCAGTTGAGATTAGGAACAACCCAATTTATTTTCTGGATTTTAACACTACTGTAATATATTATTCCTGTTATAAAATTTTCCAATGGCAAAGGAAGCAGTGATAACAATGGCAATTTTCTATTCCAGGTGAGCTGCAGCAACTGCCTTTCTGTAGACTAATTTTTTTTCCACAAGACCCCTTTAATGGAAAGGCTTTGCTTTAAATGCTGACATTTTTAGCTAAAGTCTATTGTGATCAAATGTCAGAAAGAGCTGAAACTCAAAAGAGTCATTACAGTAAGATTGTTACCAACAGATTCACAGGCATCTACTTGTAGCCTAGTTATTAGTCCATTCTGTTGTACTCTTATTTATCAAGTCAGAGAAATATATTCCTATTCTAATTCAAATATAGAGCTTAACTGCATTAAACAAGCATTCCACACAAGAAAAGTATGGATTAAATATTAGGAAAGTAATTCATTCATGATGAGGGAGGGGAATGAAAAAGAGTTGTAGAATTTCAGTAGCCTTGTTTATAAAAAACAGGATTATGTAGTTGTATATAATGTGTCCAAGTGCCAAATCAGTCTGTAGGAATGTTATTGTGTAGAATAAAAAACTGAAGTTGATGGATGTGATATAAAAAGACGATGTTTTTTAGTAACTGCTTTTAAAATTTCTTTCAAAGAAATCTGTACCACTGAAGTTATTTTAACTATAAAGTATATCTGACTACAGTGATGGTCTCATCACCTCAAGAGCTCACCATTTTTCTGAGTAAAATTATTTCAAATATACAAAGTGGAAAAACCTTTCATTTGGAATTTACTTTAAGTGATCTCTGAAGCCTACACAAGTTGTGAAGGAAAGCACAATAAAGCCTGTAGCAAACACCATCTCAGAAGACAAATTTTCTTAGTAGCTACTTGAAAAGTCCCCAGGGTTTCTACTACAACATTGTCTGACCTTTAGCTAAAGGCCCCTTCTATTGATTGGTTTCTTTGGCTGGTCCTGTCCCTGGGTGGTTTAACTAGATGGCATGGGCTTTATTTTGTGCGCAATGGAAAGGAGTAGAGTTGAAAGCAAAGATACTGAGCTGTGTACCCTCATTGGAAGTAATTTAAAATTAATTTATCTATAATCATTTCCCTTTCTTCTATCACATTTTACAGACCACTGAAGAACATTGCAGTCAAATAAGTTTCTTCGCTTTTTTTTTAATCACAGTATAATTTTTATTCTATACAGTTCTGAGCACTTGGGTCTGGACACAAATTATCTCAATATATGTTTTAGTTTTAAAAAGTTAGACTTTTGATTTCTGGCCCATCGCTGAATCCTCTGATGACAGTGCACTCAGCTCACACTTGAAAAAAGAACAAGTGTCACTTTAGTGTTTCTGGCAGAACTACTAAGAATAATGTCTCTGCTCCACAGGGCTTGTGCATCTGCTCCCAGTGTGACTAGAGAACATTCTGTGAAAAGGCCATTGAGCTCTGTGAGGCAAGGCAGCTTCACAGATACAGGAATATGACACGTGATCAAAATGCCAAATCCATCAAGATTCCTGACAATGTGCATAGAAGGAAAAGCTATACTGCAGAATACAACAATGTGTTAGGCTCATGTGCAGGTGTACACACTTGTGAATGCACACAAAGCATGTTGGAGCATTTGCATCACAAGCCTGCACATGATTGAGATGTTTGTATTAATATAAAAATTAAAACTACAATTAGATCTTGAGGATTTCTCCGAGATATAGCCCACATTTTTCTGAGCTGTTCTACAGGTGTTTTTGTATTTTTGGGACAGAACCCCAAATCATTTATGTGAGACACCACAGTGCCTTAAAGAAGGCATATTCAACTTAGGGTTTCCAGCTTTCCACCTGTATCTCTTGTCTGTTCCTGGCAAAGGTAAGCACAGAACAGGGAGAGCAGTTTCCCTTGCATTTGACCATCACATACAGAAAGGCAGATATTTTGTAGGATTACAGTGCAGTTCAAATTCAAAGGTTGTTACTACACCTCAGAAGATTCTCAGGTAGGATCTTATATTGATGATATTTTAATAAACGTAGGATGTCAGGGACCAGCCAGTAATCTGGGGTAAGGTCTGAGGAAGCACAGAGAAAATAGCAGTCAGAAGTTCCCATGAAAAAAGCCAGGTTCTATGGAGATGTCCAAGAAGCCTTTCCTTGTCATGACACACCATATCATGACATTTGGATTGACAGATCACAACAATCCTGTGGCAAGGAAATGTCTTTTTTTTCATTTTTGATAAAGTGGAGAAAAACAAATGAAATTGTAATTAATTACTGAAAGGCTGCATTAAAACATTAGTGAAGTAAGAGTATCCTCAAAGGTCTCATTAGGAATTCTTTGAAGGAGGACTGTGAAATCAGCAATACATTATTGACAGGAATAAGGAAAATACAACAGCAATGCAAAGACAATTGTTATGAATAAAATAATTCTCTTCCCTTAGTGGAATATTTCAAGAAAGATACTCCCTCAGGGATTTTTCTAAAATTATATATATATAACATACACACATCCCTACAAATTTAGGGCTTATATATTGTATTGTAAGATGAATATAAATCTTCTTGTGTCTGTGTATATTAAGTACATGACTAGAAATAAGACAAGGGAAACTGATAGAGTGCTGAATCTGTCTCAGGTATCCATGGGGCTCAAATGAATACGTTCATAATATTCTCAATGGTTCTGGAGAAATAATTTAATTTATAAAATTATTCTGCAAGTATTTCAATAAGAGTGTCTCAATCTAAGTGTTGTATTTCTGCTGTAACTGGAAAGAGAACAGAATCCACAGGCATCCTCGTCACCACAACCCTCAGAATGCTGACACTTCTATTCTTCCATGTAGCACAAGATAAACATTTGCAATACATGTGAAAATAAAATGTAACAGAAAAAATTTGGGGGACACGGCAGGTGTAAAAATATGCCAAGGAGTCTTCCATCATTTATCCTCTTTTATTGGGAAAGCTTTCATCTGTCCTGTTTCTCTGTCTTGCCTGTTTGGTCTGGTCCAATTAATTCTTGATATTCACTGTTTTTTTCTTACTTCATTTCTTTCTTCAGAATTAATTGTTCCCTATAGGTACGAAGTGAGAGCAGCAAGCTCAGGAAGAAAAGAGTATCTCAAGCCACTCACAGCAGGGAGTCAAGAGCCAGGTCTTCATGCTGATGTAGCCTTACAAAATAGAGTATGTCTGAATACAGTTGGTGATGTGAAAGGATATATACAAAACAAGACAGGTCAGGAGTGCAAATCCTTGTGATCTGAAAAGTCTCCTTTCGTAGTCCACTTTGAGCACCCTGAGAGGCATTGCAAGGGCTTTAGGCTTTCAGTTGAGTTAAAACCTAACATTCTCTTGGAAATTTCAAACTTATTGTATCCATTAGAAAAGTTTGGAACCTGAGCACAGAAAACACAGACTCAATCTAAGCTAGTAGGAAGCAGGAAAACTATCCAAAAGTCTGCAACATAAGGATGACATTGGGGTGAGTTGGTGAACTTTGGAGATGGGAACAAAAAAAACAACAGAGTAGATGAATATGAGGTTGTTCTTTTATTTACTTAATTCAGGACATCACTGAATGAGAAACCCAAACTGAATTTTGAATTAAACAGGATATCTCCTACTTAATGCAACATAAAACAGTGATGCTCTTTTATAGCTCAGGTGATCATAAGAAAAAAAACATGAGAAACAGCAGTAGTAGTCACATAACACATACTATGATGAGAAAAAAGGAAAAAAATTCCTAAAGGTATTCTTCCTAAATTTAACTAAAACATCAAATATAAATCAGCAAAATCAGTTACAACAATTATTAAAGAAAACTTATAGCATGAAAAATAGTGATAAAGTGGTTGCTACCCCATCATTGAAGGATAGCTATTTTATAAGAAATAAGGAAATTGTGTCTAACCTAGAATGTGGAAGTGACTCAAGCAGGAATTATGTTTAACAAGTTTGTATCATCTTGTATGCAATGATATCAAAATTATGCTATATACTGTAGGAATTCTAAATCAAAATTAATCCTATTTAAAACATTTTAAACTCTTGATATATGCCTTCTCCCAGTTTTAAATTATCTTCAGCATTTTAAAAATGTTTTTATTGGGCAGCTATCTCAATTCCACAATTTTTTAATAAAAATAAAGAATATTTATTATAAAAGTATCTATATATTGCAGTTGCCTACCGTAAAATTAATCCAAGCTATGCCATATTGAATTGATTCACATCACCAAATTAAGAAGTCAATAACTCTATCTGTGATTAAAATGATTACAAAACCATTAATCATCTAACCTGAAGAGTGAAAAAAAAAAGGAAGGAAACACCTTCCATCTGTAGATTTTTAATTCCCTAGCTGTAGGCTTTCTAATTTAATAATCAAATGGTAAAAGGAAAAAACATACCTGATAACTTTGCTAATTAACTCTTCATAATTTATTGCTACCAGGAAAAATCATCACCACATTTTAAAAACTTATTTTGTCATCACAGGACCAGTAATCAAACAGCACACTTAGAAAATATTTGCTTCTCCAATCAAAAGCATCATATCATGGCCTATCATCTTGGTAAATCTAGATTTCGACCTTAATGTTGAAAGATGGCAGAATCTGACCACACGAAGATCCACCCAGCACCCTCTTCTTGCAGAAGAATTCTATTCTATTCAAGAATCTGGTTCTCATCTTCTACAGCTGGAAGTCAGAGGCCCAGGGTAAACCTGTAGCCTACCACTTCATTGAAGTTCTGCTGAAAAACTAATCATTGCAACCTGATTGTCTTCCTAGCCTATCTGCAGATCTGGAAATAATGAACAACTTTCACAACTGAAAAAGAAAGAATATTTAAATTATGTGCACATCCAGACACCTTTGTATGTCAAATAGGTCTTACAGAGTTCTCATACTTCCCAAAAAATGTTGTTACATTCACATCTCATGTTCTATAAACACTGGAGTGTGTGTGACAGCATTTACACACAGCAGGGATAAAATAAAGAGAAGAAATGTATTTACTCCCGTACAAAAGGAGGAAGAGCACTCTGTATGTTGTGTCATTCTCTAACATCAAAATGCAGTAAACACCTTCACCAATTCCTTCATCAAGGAAATCTGACCCTGACAGAGCAATCTGTAAGGGTAAAATAACCCTTTGCCCTTTTCCCTCTACCACAGGCTCATACCCATCACACCAGCTGCTCCAACAGGAGGATGTGCCACGAGGTCAAGCCTCTGCTGAGCTGCATGGGGATTGTCAGCAACTATTTGTGACTGTCCCAAACCAAAAAACAACCAGCGTTCCCCTGATCCCTGCCCTCAGTTAGATGAAGGTGACTGTGTCAGTAACATCTCAGTGTCTCTTTCCTTGTTTCTCCAGATAGACAGGTGGGAAATGATAACATGTGCACCTCAAAGAAAGCAAATATAACCTACGCACAACTATGCATACAACAGCTATACTTATAAAAAAATCTACCAAATTGAGGCTCCAATTACAGTAATCAACACAAAGCATAGGAGATGAAAGCATGGTGAAATTAGGCACACAGACCAGCAGACAAGTCCAGTGGACTGTGAAAATATTATAATAATGTGTTTTGTGTAAGGGGAGGCATGTATGAGTAATGCGTATATAAGGCCTATAAATTGAAAATGTTTGGTTTTAGGACTTTTGGGACCTGTATTAAAATCAGAATATATTCTTTAAAACAATGGTGAGAAAATATAGGCTGTCATACCTTCTCTTTAAGTAAAATTTAGTTTCCCATGGATGTCAACCTAATACTTTAAAAAATAAAACAATGGAAATAATATACACTTACTCTGCAAGAATAATTGCCGTTCTCATTCCTAAAAAAATCTTATGAAGACATCTGTTTTGAAAAACTATGCTTTCATGTCATTTTGATGTATTTTGACTGAGGTTTTTCCCATTCAAAAGGTTTAGGAAAAGCACAGCTTCTTCAACAGATAATGCCATTTAGACTTTTCTGAGGGAAGTCTTTTCAATTTCAGTTGCTCCCCAGCCAGTTCAGCTATTCCTACCCAAAGGTCATGCCTAGAAATGTGGGGGGGGAAAACAATCCCAGTTGCTTCCCATTCTGCAGCCCCATTCTGCTCCCCCCAGCCAGATACTGCATTTCAGAAAAAGAAAAGACAAGGCAATTTTCAAGCTGAGAAATCATTAGACCAGAAAGAAAATTGCCTGATACCATCACAGACACAGCATAGCACTGGAAAAGATGCATAAATGGGAAAACATGCAAATAACTGCATTTCAGGATGATGTAGAGTGAACTGAATACCTCCACTGCCAAGACTGGAACTGGTGCAATCACTAAATATGCAGGTGAACAAATCTTGCTGACAGATATGTGACAGAAAATGATAGTCAATTTAACTGTAAAACTATTCAATAATTGTCTATTTAAAAGTATCCATTCTTTTGATTTCTGAGTGATCCTTGCCCTTCTGGACTATTACTAACAGTAGTCAGGTTGGACTTCTTTTTGAAAAAGAAGTGGAAATACTTGGGAATAATTTTATTTTGTTTTAAATTGAAAAATTTGATGGCATTTTCTTACATTTTCTCTGGACCTCGTTCTCTGTACCACCACTCTTTCAACAAAGGCATTGTTTCATATTCCTGATTCTTGAAACAAGACAATAAACTTACAGCATTTGTGTTCTGAAGTAGGATCTTCAAATTAAATTCATGTGAATATTTTGCATCTACTTGCAACCTTGTTTTTGTGCATATAGAAGGAATCAGTTACTTAATTTCACTATCAGAAAAGGCATTAGAACTAAACAACTTTTTTTTTCCTCAGAAGAGAACTCCTGAACTACTTATTTCATGTTAAATTATTACAAATTTATCATATGTGACCTGGTATTTTGAATGATACAACAATGAAAATCACTGGCATTTTCTAATGTTTAATCAATTGTCAAATGAAAGAACATAAAATTGAATTGTGAGTACAGCAAGGAGAGAAAATATACAAAATTCTCCTCCAATGAACAGTGAACAAGAGAAAAGTGGAGTTTCTTAATGCTTCCATCTGAACTAGATGGCAAATGGATTTCTGCAGAGCTCTATTCCTCATGCATCTCTATCTTCATATCTATTCCATATTTTCATTATAGACTGAGAGGTGAATTCCTGAAATTTGGATTAGAAATATGTTGAAAAGCAGAACTAAACTTGACAAATTGGAGATACATCCTGAAAAATAATTGGATATTATTTAGCCAAGAGAAGTAGAAGTTACTAAGGGATAGCCATCTACATAAATACATAGTGTGAAATAATTGGGTGGTAAAAAACATTCTGGGAGATTTATATAGTAGTAGTTATCTTTAGATAGTAGTTAACTTAATAAGCAGCAAAACATAAGCCAGTGGAGTAATGCTTTTGCAATCAGCCAACTAAACCTTGTTTTCTCATCTATAAACAAAAAAAAGTGTAATAGCCTTTTGATTTTGACAGCACTAGTAAGGACAAAGTGGGAGAACTTTGTGTCCAGCTGGAGGAAATATATCTCAAGAAATTTGACAGGAAGTCCAGAGTAGAGTCACAATTAAGAGAGGGTTTTTTTAGCACTATTTAGTGCAGAATATTGAATGAAGAGATAGAAGACTTTAATCTAAAGGAGAGAAACCGAGATACAAGTGTAAAACAAACAAAATAAGTATTCACCTAAATAAAAATTTCAGGAAAGGGGAAGGAATTAACCTAATATCATATTAATGTGAATATGAAAAACAGCAATTGGCTTAAATTATAAAGAACAAGATATTAACAAAAACACCTTAATAACAGCAGTAAGGTAAAGCCTGGGTCACACCTTTGGAGAAAGCTATGGTATTTCCAGTGCTGGAGGTGTTTAAGGCTAGGCTGCTCAGATGTCTCCCAGACTCTACCTGCATGTAATTGGCCTTGCCCTGCAGAAGATAAATGGACACTGACTGAGTAACCTCTTGAATTCCCTTCCAGCAATATTATGATCTAACCACCTGTAATTCTCACTGCATTTAAATCAGTGCCAAAGCATTTAATAACCTCCCTTCTTTTTCCCCCATTATGACCTCTTACAAGAAAAGCTAATAATAGCTTACTCTCGAGTTTAAAAGGCGATGAAACAATTGCAACCTCCTCTCACAAACCACTCCAGACAGAACTGATGAGCAGACTGCTGCATGTCTGTGCTCAGACTCCAATGTCAAATGTAAAAGGGTGTGTCTTTTGCTTGGCAGTGTTTTAAATAGAGTTAAATGTTTAGCATTTAAGTAGTAAGAAGACCCTTCACACTTCCTCTAACAGAATCAGTGAGCTTAGGGCACTTTGGTGACTGAAGGACGAGATACAAGAAGGAACACACAGTCCCCTCCCTTCTCAAAAAAAACAACCCAAAACAACACCGCAGCACAAAACAAAAAATCCCACCAGCCTCCCTTCTCTAACGAAACCACCAAGAAACAAAAAAGGTTTATATGATTCACCAAATAAACAGAGAGGTAGCACTACCCAGAGCTTTAACTGCAACCTCTTGATTGAATTCCTCCCTAGGAGTTTGGGTTCTATTAAGGAAAAACTCAACACTTTTTTTCTGCTTTCTGTCTGAAAGCTAATTCTGATATTAGTGAAATACTCCATCAAAATACTTTTGTGTGTGTGTGTTTGTGTGGGTTTATATACAAACATAATTACAGATACCAAGTTTTACCTAAGAAAATAAAGAGACTATTAAAGCAACTAAGTTTTCCTGCAATTACTAGCCCAGAAAACATGAAGTTCTGAAGACTTTGCACCATGAAGGAGAACCCATACACACTATGATTCATCAGGGCAGTACTCCCCATTTTGCTGTTTACTTCACCACGATTTTGTGTGCCCTCCATTGGGAAAAGCCTCACAGCGAATGTGAGAAATACTGCAGCAGATGTGATTGTGGTTTATGAGAAACATTTCCAGATCATCTATCTTGTACATATGATTGGAAAATGAATCGTAGTTTGGGAGGAGCTGGGCTACAGAGATGAAGTCTGAAATGTGGTTTTGTAACTTGAAAGCACTGAATATTACTGCAAGTAGATGATTTTCATTTACCTAATACTTTTCCCCTATAGATTAGTAACTATTTCACAAAAGAAGGATACTTCATAAATGTCAGTAGGTGAGAAAGCTGAGAAGAAAAGTAAACAGCAAAAAGTCACCCTGTAAGCCTAAAACTAAGCTAGAAAAAATACACAGCTCTTCTGTGTCTCTCTTCTTTAGCTGTTGGACTCTACTGAATGCAATAGGCACCACTTAATCACACAGGCATTTAAAAATTATCTGTTTAAATGAAGATCCTTGTTGAGTAAGAGAAACCTTTAGTAAAAAAGAAGGTCCTGTGGAACTCCAGTCAGTACTAATATGCTATGCATTCCAGTTACCTTTACAGTAGGATTAATAATGGTTTTCAGAAAACTGAAGGGCTTAACTAATTATGAATTTCATTCACAATTCAGCTAGGAGTAATTAATATCCTGGGAATTCTTCCTACTCTCCTGGAATACAAGCATCAAAAAATGGCACTATTCCTACCCTGATTGTTCATACTGTTTGGCAAAAGAACAGAAAGCACTTTCCTAACCTGCAAAGACAAGATGTTCAAGGTAGCTAAATGGAGAAAATGCTTGAATTTAAACCACATTAAATTACAAAGATGGAGGACAAAAACAAAACTCTGTTGTGAAGAAGTTTGTTGCCAACTAACTTATCCAAAAGGATTTGTCCTCATCTGAGATTCAGAAGCAGAAATATGACCATGCAAATTTTATTTTTGAAAAACAAAATGAAAAATTAAGAGTTTCTTTTCAGAAATATTATATCCAATTTTTTAAATCTGCTTCATAGACTGACTTGCAAAGACCAGTTGCTTGTTCATACCAACCCATAAGGCCATAGGGTAAATGGATAAACTTCCAGATTTCAAAACCAGATATTGGAACTCCTGCTTTTGGCAAATTTTATGTTCATATGAAAGCAATTTAATTAATTTAAAAGAAGTTCTTATAAGGCACAACTTGGTATAAAGTCATTAATATTGGGCTCATATTAAGGACCTACAGATCTGATTCTGTGGAATCTGGAACCCATTTGTGTAGGAAGTCTGCTTCAAAAAGGATTTCATCATTCTTTTATATGCTATTATGCTTCCCTACCTCCAGCTCACCAATTTTTTTTTGGTTAGCTTATTCATTACTGATACAAGGAAAAATGATATATAACTTCTTTTTAGGAACTCTACTGTACCAATAAGGGGATTATTAAAAGCAAACTAGGAATCAAAAGACTTTCCTTTTAATTAAGCCTCAATGGGAAGAATAAGTCACTTTCTCTTGTACTCTCATTTTTGAACTACATAAACATCATTTTGAATGGAAGAAATCAGGTGTTTAGGTGGCCCTATAGATTTCAGTTCCACAATATTTGACAAGGTGATTGGCTAGAGATTGGACTCAATGATACTAGAGGTCTTTTCCAGCCTAAATGATTCCATGATTTTATAAAGACCAAAATTGTTTTTAGTGTTTTTTTTCTCTTTTTTTTTTTTTCCCTGGAATTGTATTTTATTGGTTGTTGGGTTTAAGGAAATGTTTCAGAGGAATATTACGTTCATCCTTACTTTCTCGTTTTGTTTATAGGTAGGACTGGATTCAGATTCCATCAGTTTAAGTAGACATAAATCATTCTTCCGAACTCAACTTGGGAAAAAATCAATAATGTACAGTTTTAATTTCATAAGTTACTTTTGAAAAACTATTATTAACTATCTTTCCATTTAGGTAATCTCATTTTTTGTTTAATCATTTCTCAAAAACAAATAATGTTTCAGGCTAAAGAAAAAACACTGCTGTCTATTAATCATATGACTTCTTTAGGAAAATAAGGGTTTATATTAAACATGAAAATAAATTTTTAGTCATAATCTTTATTTTTCTAAACAACTTAAAGATTATCATTTGAATTACTGTGAAATATTACAAGTGTGAAAACTCACTTTTACTTCGTATGGAAGAACAAAGGGAAGCAATGTTGTTTATTGTCAGGCATTTCACTTGAAACAGAATGCAAAAGCCACCAAAGGGATGTAGTTTCTGCTACCACAATTTACTTTAAACAAAAAAATAATTATGGTTATTGAAACCAGAGAGAGGAAATTTCTGAAGATATTGTTTGATCCATTATGCTAATCAGTCATCCCTCTTTGCATCATTATAGTTTAGCTTTCATAGCTGTAAATAGAAGAAACTGCTGGAACCAAACAGAAAGGTATATAACTGTATTATTATAGCAACTAATTTATAAAATTTAGCTCATGAATAAAACATCAAATAAATGTTTTCATAATTAGTTTTTCTTTTCATGAATAATGAAAAACAATCACGAGCACATTTGCTTGTTTTTCTATTTTAAGGTGTATCACTGAAGGCCTAAATTGAATGTTAGAATCTCTTCAGAGAAAACAGGTAAGAATGTTCCATCTTCATCACTTTTTCAATAAGAAAATGAACAAGTGTTGAATTAAGAGAATAACACCAAAACAGTATCTTTGAGTCTTTCAATTTACTTTCAGTCATGCTCAGCATACTTTTGTATTCATCTCCCATTCACTTAGTGAATATTCATTTTTCACAGAAACTATTATTAGGAAAAAAAAAAAGCGAAAAGACAAAGACAGATTCTCATCTGTTCTGTGCTCTTTTACACCGCTTGAGCAGTTGTATAAGTGAGAGAAAATAGCAGCAACTGGCTAAATGTGACTCCTCCTAATGCCTCTGCCAAACTACAGCACAGGCCATTGCCAGAGGGGGAAGCAGACATCCAGTGGGTGCTCTCCTCTCACTATTTTTTAGTGGTATATTATCCATCGCAAACTGAAGCTACCAGGCACAACTTGGAGTGGCTCAGAGGCTATTCATATTTATTGTGGGCGTGGAGTGATTGCAATCATTCACATGAAGCAGAGACTTGCCCCCGGATCCCAAAAGCTCCAGCCTCTTAGTCAAAATTAGTCAAAAAAAA
>VWZS01006043.1:293768-510533 GCA_013397075.1 Rhabdornis inornatus | reverse complement strand
AAAAAAAAAAAAAAAGGCTTAAGTTCATGTTTCACTCTTCACTTTCATTTCATTCACATTAGTGGTAGTATATATGCTCACAGTAAAACCAAAGACAAGGTTTCCTCCAAAGATTGTATCTATTGAAGTTACTAAATAAGCCAGACAAGAATGTGAGCATGCATTTTGCAGCTCAGACCAGCAGAAGCATGTTGTTGTTTTGTGTCAACAGTTAGTGCAGGTGGTGGACACTGCTCTCAGTCTTGGAGACTCAGGTATGGAATAAGTTTACAAGGGCTCTTGCACAAGTTAAAGCTAGCCCTCTATAAAAATAAAATTAAAATTTAAAAAATTAATACAAAGCTGTTGAACTGTCTTATCTTACTTAAAAAGTATTTTTTTGTTTTGCATTAGAAGAGTTTTCTGACTCATGATCAGTTTGGTACAGCATTGCTAATGCCTTTACAAAATGCAAGACAAAAGAAATTGGAGAGAATAAGAGAAATAAAAACCATATATTTGACAACCATGTGTAGCATGAACATTTTTTAATTTCAAAACTCCTTACCAGAGTCCTAACACAAAGGCGTTTGATGACTCAGCCATGTTTTGCAGCTCTTTTCAACTGATTCTGTGCATGCTCACACAATTACACACATGAATGTGATAAAATACAATTTAATCTAAAATCATCACTCAGTCATTAAATCATTCAGTAGTTTAATATATTCAGGAATGATGCTGTGGGCTAAGCTGGTGTAGCCAAGTCTCAAAGCATTAAAACTATTATAAAATTCCATGGGTTTTTTTTTCCCTAAACTACTATCCATTCTTGAGAAACTCTTCAGGGAGCTTGTCATTTTTTTGTACGTGTCTAAAGCCTAATTCTGACCAATCCTAATTACTTCATGCAGATCAGGTGCTCAGTATAAGATACTGTTCATAGTCAAGTCATAAAAGAAACTTTTGTAAGAATAAGTGTTGTTAGTAAAGATAATTGAGTCCTCTGTGGACATGTGGCAAATGGAAAATCAGAAGAGCAGTTTGATTTTAGAACAAATATTTGATGTATAAATGAGAAGAATAACATCATTATTCTAAAAGATTATATAGCAATTAAAATATGGTCATTACTTTGTAAAAAAATATATCCTCACTTTTCCCCTTAAGTCTTGAATTCTTTGCTGTAACTGCCAAAGCAGGTAATGGGATATGATCTGCACAGAGACATAAAGCATAAAAATGTGTTCTACCTTTAATTAACATTAAATACCTCAGTCTTATTGTGGTTGGAGTACTGTATCTCTTTTTTTCTTTTCTTACAGTCATCAGCATTTAACTTTAAAATAACTGAGGGGAATGGAAAACTGTTTCTGATGATACAGAAGGATAAAACCTCAGGAGGATGGTAAATCAGGATTTAAAAAGACCCAAGTGTACACTCTCAAAATTCAGAATTTTAACTGCTTTTGAATTGCTGTAAGTTTTTAATTCATTCCAGAATTTGAATGATTGATTTTAGAATTATAAAGCTTACAAAAATTGTATGTGTTACAAATAATTTGGGGCACAACAGGAGGAAATATTAAATGGTAACGTTTCAAGTGAGAATCAAACATTCATTTATTCCATAAAATCTAACTATTGCCTGTTGAAGCATTTGCTGATAATTTAGAAATTTGTTTATTTTAGTTCATCACATGAGTTTTAATAGAAAATGTGACAAAAAGTGAAAATAACTGTTAATTAAAATTATATTATTACTTGACAGTAATTAAAGCAGGGAATTTTGCTAGTGCACATGTGTAGAAATTGCTGCATTTCTAATCTTACTGATTTTATGACCTTTACTGTGAAATACAAAGCAGCTGATTCCACTTCTCCAAAAAAACAAAGGAAAGCAGTCCACAAGAATACTGAAACTACATTTAACAACTTTGCAAGGTCATTAGTGTTATAATATCATTTCCTGAATTATTGCTATTTTGCAATGTAGTACATGAATCTGTATGAGCTCACAAGGATTTTTTTTGTTCCAAAACACATTATTTTCAGGAATTGTTCATAAGGTCAAGACTTCTTCCAAAATCCTCCCAGTTATTAAATTTTAATTATTTTTCTGAGCAGAAATAATGATTCTATAGGATAGGAAATGTCTTAATCTGCCTTACAACAATCCTGCCATACAAAAATTAATCTTCCAAACTCAAATTCTTTTACTATAAAGCGCTTTAATCTAAATTCCTTGTTTTCTCTCTTTCCAATTATACTCCTCACCAACTTGCTTTAAACATGAATAATGCAATAATGTAAAAACATACCCCCTGGTCAGAAACTTACATCATTTCCAGCATAGACATTTACAGGCAATTATAATACCAAGGTAATTACATACAGAATCATGTGAACTCTGACAACCCACTGAATGGTATTCCCCTGTAGGTTACAGATTAAGCAAATCAAAGTGTTTATTAGAGTAAAAAGTTTCTTTTCGTAGCTGAATTCACTTTCCACTGTTTGTGTGCACTCCTAAAAATGCAGAAATACTGAGGCATTTTACAAAAGCAGTTTGTGTAAGCAAGTCCCAACAAGCCCCAAGCACAAGAGCATGGAAAAACTAAGACAGTCACAAATCCAGAACTTTTATATAGTCCAGAGTCACATTCTTCTTTCTCAGTCACACAACTGAAAGCATTTTCCAATTAAACTGATCAGGGCAGCTGCCAAGATAAAATATGACTTTGGAATTCTGAAACTTATTTATGTTCAGTTGTCAAAAAGTCATTTTTAGTAAAGGTTCTCACTAAGGGCCATTGGTCACTTTTCGGCACAAGAAAGTGAATAGTGTTCTTGATCAAAAATGACAAAAAAATCACAAAATATTGTTAATATATGAAAATTCACTGTTCAATATACAATCTTTTCTTATTAATTACATTTGAAAAAATATGATTATAACCAAAAAAAAGTGCAAAACACAACAAAGTTCCATACAGAGGTGTATTTACTATGATGATGACAATGAATAAGCAAATAACTACATTTTGTCAATATTTAGGGCTTCCAGATCAAAATGATAAGGTAGAGCCCATCTATGTTCTGCATCTACTGCCAAATTCAGCCAAATTAGAAATCAAGGTGTAAAATTACCTAATTGACAGAGAGGACTGATTAGAAAGGTAGAATAAGAGCAGAAAAAAAGACACTAAGCAGACATGGCAATTGTCAGGTTTTCTATATTTAATCTTGCATTTAATTCACAACATTTTATTAATATTTTGATATTTCCTATCACCTCTTATGACCCATGCACTTGTAGATCACACTCATTTGCAGGCAGGCATAATCCTTTTTGAATGTATACAGTTAATAATTTCATTGCATACAGCTTCAAATCTTTAAAATCACTTTGGTATTTAGTCAGTCATGTCACTGCATGTGGCAAATGACCAGTGGTTACAGCTACTCTCAGTGGGGATGTATCTGGCAGTGACAGTGACAAAATTTGTGCAAGTTATGACTTAGAGCAACTTGTATCTACCAATGGTGGATTTTAAAAAAAAAACACAAAACAGCCCATAAGCTGAACAAGTGGCACCACTGGATCTTATTTATGCTTCTACAGACGTGACAAACAAATTATAGTTTTTAGACAGGGGAACTAATGTGTAGAGGTAGAAAAGCACCTCCTGGTATACAGTAGGGTCACTGAAAATGCAGGTAAGCCAGTGCAAAATGGCAATGCAGGACAGCTGGGATCTAACAATGTTCAGCTGGTTTCGGTCTCTATAAAGCACAGGCCATAGAAATGTGCTCCTAAGCTGAATTCGAACATTTAACTTCAACGGTGACCAATGAAGTGGCTTAACCTTAAGAATATTTTGTTCATCACAATTAAGTAAGAAGCAGCTTTTATGAATGTAATTGTCTGTACAAGTGAATTCTTGTTCAAATCTTTGGTTTAATAAACTGGCAAGATTTTAACATGCTTTTTTCATTATTGATGAGACATTCTAAGTTACTTTTGTATTCAATCTATCAACTTTTGTTTAAACTTTATGAAGATATATTACATGCACATCTCAATACAAAATTAAGTTGGGGAAATGCTCTCATCTATTTCAAAATTTCACACTTAATTAGGCTTTTTGAGAAATTATAGCCCTTTTTAAGTCTCAGGGGGTAAAAGATGATATTTTTCAGTAACAGACAGGAAGTCAGACGAACTGAGAAAGACCTGATTTCTTACGGAAACAAGTATAAAAGATCACTGGATTTTGATGTCCAATTTCAAATTCTTTTCTCTGTATAAAAATCACTGAAAGCATTAAAGATACTAAAAGAAAATAGTATTCTTCAACACAGTTTTCACCAAATTGCCATATCAACTGCCTGTATATCAGATGTCAAATGTGTGATTTCTTTTCAATCCATCCTGATAGTTTACTCCTTTACTGCTTCTTTTTCATCCTTATTTGCAAAAATGATCTGAATAGCCTTCATATACATACAAGTTAACACTTCCTAAGTTATCTTTTAAACATTTCCATGTATGGCCTCTACTCATTAGCATAGGTTTGTCTATTTCTATTCATGTAAATAAAACTATCTAGCTTTCTAGATCAGTCCCAAAAGCATTGCCTTTACTTCAGTTTCTCACTGATCAAAGAATACATGATGAGTGGGATAAGCAGAGACCTTGAAAATAGAATATTTACTGAGCTCTTGTTTGTCTACAAAAAAAATGTAAATGTTCAGCATTAAAGGTAAAGACACTGGAGATTTGCCTACACAGTGCTGAATAAATACAAGGCGTGTTTGGGTTTGTTCCCTTGTGCCCTAAACTCTTTCCTCCCACCCCCTAAAGTAGTTCCCTTCAGCAAATTGGCTCCATCAACACGCTTTTCTCTCTTTTGACTTACATGGCAACACTCCAATATTTACTTGGTCACTCTCCAGTGAAGTACAACATCTTTTGGTATTAAAGACTCTGAAGATTATAATTGATTTCAAACAACACTACCACACATACACTGAGGATCTTCCAAGACAGTTTGAGATTTAGTGGGGAAGCCTAGATTTGTTCAAGGCAGCACTGAATAATGAAGTTCATTATGTCACAATCTATTTGAACTTCAATTAAACTTGAATCTGTGGATACCCTTGGCTTGGGACTAGTACATAGCGGAACAATTGCTATCTTTTCCCATCAGGAGGAAAGTAATCATTGCAGTAACTCATTTGTGCTGGTGACTTCTTAAAATTTCAATATGAATATGAATCTAATTAGGGGCCTAACAGATATTCTCCTGTTTTAACATATATACGCATTGCTCTGACATTGTTACATTTTAAAAAAAATTTCAAATGAGTGATGCAAGAACTTCAGAAGCCTTGGGGTTTGGAAAAGCTTCAAAAACCAGCAAAGACATACACAGTTAAAGAAAGAAACAAAGAGAATCCCACAATATCCTGTGATCTTCCCTCCCATCCCAGATGCTTACCACCAGAGAGCTTCTTATCTCTATCATCCTCCACATGGGGACAATCCAAAGCTGCTTCTTTGTAGAGTGAAAGAAGTTGCAACACATATGCTTTTTGTGCTTCTGTTGTCAGCCTAAACTCTGCTCTTTCTCTCAGTTGCTGTTCCTTGCTGTATAGCAGTTTTGTGCTGACCTATTGGCAAATTTGATAACAACAGACTGTTCTTTAAGAACCTTTATCATTCTCACTGTAAAAAAAAAAGTGGAATGCTGTACAGCATCTTCTATCTCCATTAATTTCATCTTAAATGACTGTTTTCATATTTGTCAGTCTCTGCCAATTTAACCCTCCATTTTGCTGAGCAAACAAAAGATGGCTACCAAATGTCAATTCTATCTACTCATGTTTCAGAGACATGAAGTAAAAACAGAGAAACAGAGAAGTTTAAGTCGAATTTTATTTTAAGGCTTTTTTAAAATTGAACAGCAAGAGCACTTTTTTCTTTTATGTCTGTGTGTCTGTGTGTGTGTGCAAAAGTAAAAGCATATTCTTAGATATTGTGGTGCAAATGGAGCTCCTGCACCCCAGAGTTCTCTTACATAAATCATAGGTATATAGATATTTATAGAGATATATATAGATAACTATAGATAAATTAGGTATAGATACAGATAATTGATAGATAAGATATAGATATAGATATATAGATATAGACATAGATGATGTAGATATAAAGCAGATCCATTCTGTTTGGCTGTGGTGTGGCATGTTCTGTCACATATCTTTGTTTGGGTGTAGAAAACCCGCAAAAATGTCCGTGCAAACTATTCTGCAGGAGGGAGTCTGAGATTATTTATATAGCTGTAACCAAAGTTAGCCACTTTTCAAAATTGTAATTGTATATAAGAGGGCTGTTGCACTGAGTATATCATTAAAAACAGACTAAAATAGTAGCAGAACAGCTACCATGAAAAATTCATGTTGCAAAATTAACCTATCCATTTTAACAATATGTAATCATGCATAAGAGAAGGTTTCTTTTAGGAATGTAGAATGACTCAATGTTAAATTATATGATGGCTGAAAGCATTAAGGACTGTTCAGAATCTAAAACATTAAAACAAAGTCTGAAAAAACATAACTCTGGAACTCTCTATATATAGAGTTATATATATACATATTTCCTTACTGAGAATGCTTATATGGGAAGCTTTTATTCTACTCTTAGTAGCAGGAAGTAAGAAAAGATATTCTCAGCTTTTGAATTTCAGCTTGAAAATTCCAGTATGAGAAAAAATCCCAAGGGACATGGTTAGTACACTAGCTTTGCTTTAAGCAGCCTGCCCAGTGTTGTCCTTACTTTGATGGTTAACTAAACACTAGAGATTTATTGTTGGCTATTTTAAGAGTCCTTCACTTTTTGAGAGCTGCAGAACCAATTGATTTTGCAAGAGTAATAGCATATCAGTACCAGAAAAAGAGAATGACATCAAGCAATTGTCACTGTTGTATAAAAATGCTAATAAAAAAATTTAAAATTTTCTAATGAGGGAGGGAGGGNAAAAAAAGAAAAAAAGAAAAAGAGCAATACACACCTAAATATAGCAAGAATGAGAATTGCTGAACTTATTTGCCCTGAGAGGGTGATAATTTCTGTCACAATGTACAAATTAATAGTTTTTCCCCAAGAATATAAGAACTGAAGTCTAGCACAAATACAGAATGTACAGAAAAATATTAATGAACAGATAGTTTAGCTACTTCTATGACTTTTAGAAAATATTTTTAATTACTGCTTGTATGTGATAAAAATTGAATGATCTACCAAGAAAAGTAATTAACTTATCAGGGAAGTGAATCTCTTTTAAAGAATGTGTTGACTTCCCAAGGAGCAAGGAACTGGAAGATTTCTCAGCACCAACTCTTTCATTTTTCGATGCAGCCATGAGTTCTAGAAAAATACAGATTCTCCTTTCTTAGAGATGTAGCCAAAGTATATCATAAGATTTTCTGTTGACTTCAATAGTTATTGGATGAAAACTAATGAGCAGGTACTGACAAGGCCCCAGACAAATTCTGTTATATGTTTGCAGTCTTGGCCTGAGCTTGCCCTGGTACCACTGGCTACAACCAGAATGAATATGCTAGCCAAGAGAATAATTTTTTTTAATGCAGAAAAAACCCCACAGTAATAAAAATGCCAGAAATATTAAAAAATGGATGTCACCAATCATGAATTTAAAGATCCTCTGCTCCTTTTAAGTGGATAATTTTCTAACTATTAGATGGAAAAGTTATCATAAATAATTTATATTATTTCTTTTTACCTGCTCAAATATCCTGAAATTCTGAAAAACTTAACTACTGAGTATTTTCTCTTTAGGAAACCTTAAATTGTATCTTCTTTACAAGTCCATTATGAGACTTAGACTTTCAGAATTAAATTAATTTTGAATGGAAGGCAAAAATTTCACGTGACACCTTGTTTCCATGGTTTATCCCTTCCAACAGAGAATCATCTGTGTTCTGATTTATCTACATATATGGAATTCATCTTTCTAAGAAATGAATGAAACTTTAGCGTAAAATAGTGCTTTCAAGTTATTTCTCATCTCTGTAAGTTTAAATTTCAAAAACAATGAGAAAAACCATATGCCTAAGTATTTTACTGAGTCTGGGAAATGTATTGTATATACAAAAGATTATAAAATGAAATAATTTTTTTCCACACACATTCTGAAATAGTCATGCTAATATTTGTCTATTTTTAGACATGTTTCTTCTAGAAAAAAAAAAAAAACATTGCTGTTGTATTCTTGGAAACAGGATATAAAAAGAATATGATCATAGCTAGGGTAACTTTTTTAAAAAATGAATGAATATACTTGGGATTTTTTACAGTATTTATTCTGCTCTATGAATCACCAAGCAGTATGAATTCAGCAGAAAGGCTTTTTTTCTTAGGTAAATAACTACATGTTTTCTTCTGGATTACAGAAGAATTTTGGTTCCATACAGAGAAATATAAACTGTTACTGGCATGTCCTCTTTAATTTTTAAAACAAAGCATCATCTCCTTTTTTCCTTGAAGACAAGAGAAAAAGAAACAGCAAGTATCTCGCATTAAAAATTAATACTGAGTTTGACAACTGTTATGTGCTCAAATTAACAAAGATAATTTCTGTGATACTGTGCTGTTCATTTTTACAGAAGTATTTTATTTGTGTGGTCTTCATGGCTGTGGGAAATATGAAACAAAGCAATAAAAAAAGAAGAGGAGGAATCTTCTGGGGATATTTAACCACAAACATATTATACTTCCCTCCAAAGAAAGAATAGTGAAGCACTCTTTGAAACATGAATATAAGTAATGAAACATATTCCAATCTTTTATATTTATGTATATATTGCCACAAATAATGAATTCTCCGGTACGGTTCACAGAGTTGAATTCTCAGAAAAGAGACTTACCAACCAGCCTGAGGAAAAGAAAAATCAGATTGTTCTTATATCAAAACTTTATAATGAGAAAAACAATCTGCACACGAAAAACAAATTTGCAATACCTTTGACCAAAATCAAAATCTTGAAGGGATTCTTAGACTCAAACATAAAATTATTTACTCAGTCTATTCATTTTCAGATGTGGGAAAATTTCTATTCATTTTAGACAAGGGAAGTTGGGCACACTATGGAAAACCTTCTGTCTTCACATTATCAGACTCTGAAGAATAAAAATATCTGGCAGGATTCAGTGACTGCATGTGCATTCATAGATTAGAGTTACCTTGACTTTGTGACATTTAGATAGCAAGGAAGTTGTTTGCAAGAATGTGTGAAAAGTCGATTCCTTATAGTAGAGCCTGTATTTTTTGCTGCTTCCTCTCTGTGCACTAAAAGGTGCTCAGTTTGGAGAATTTTTTTGAGATCTCAGTATGCATGTGAAAATCTAATCAGAGTACAAATAGAGTGTGTGGCCGTGTGTATAGCTACCTCTGCACATGTGTTAGTTCACATATTACTGACAACCAAAGTAGAAAGCCTTCCATGTTTCAGACAGCTCCTTTGTTAAGGATCTTTCCTTTCTTCATCATTTGAAGTCTTTCCTATATTTGGCACTTACCACTGCGAAATCCTTAGCTAGAATTTCTGTTCAGAATAAACTCCTCAATCTGGCACTAGACCCCAGCAGAAGCTGTGATTGACTTCCTAACACTAACGTCTTTAGTTATTCCAAAACTCAAGTCTGGAGAAGATAACTTGTGGACAGGTCTATATGTCCAAATACCTTACTTTAGCATAAGCCATCAAAAACTATATCCTAGACAATGTCAATTTATTTAGAATTACGAGAGACTTAATTAAAATTAAGAACTTCAGTTCACAGAAGTTTGATGCCATACTTATTTCCAAGGCCCTGTCTATAAAAGTTTCTATAAGTGGAGGAAACTACAGCCAGAGCCAGGCACATGCTGAACTCTCAGAGTACAATAGAAGAATGGTCAAACTTACATGCTTGAGGTTTTTCTAGGCCAACCACAATGCTTTCCTGGAAACTGGTGAACCAAAGAGTTTATTTTCACTTTTTTTTTTTCCAGTTTGCCATCTACTCACAGCTATTGTAAAAAACCCTAAAAATTTAAACATATTAATGAAACACAATTCTGTCGAAGTTTTCATGGCTTTTTTTCCTTTCACGTTGTTTGATTTAATTATTTCAGACTTTAAGAGTATTAGCAAGGATTATTTAAGATATTTCATTTGACATTAAGAATGATTCACAATACAGATAGCCTTTACAATTAGTATTACTCATAGCTTCTTAATAACTGGAGTTACTGCTTGCCTTGAAACTCCATCCATTGCCTCCTTGGCTTGGCTTGGAATGCAATTACTTGTATTTCAGGCATCACAACACTGCTTTCAGATTGAATTGTTACATCAATCATCACACAGTAGGACCAGTTACTGCTGCAAATTCAGGATGTAAAACTATTAGTGACATAAATGAGAGCAGAGTGGAACTAAGCTTCATTAATTAGAAAGGAGAAGAGCAGAAATATTGAATGAATTTGTATCCAAATCAAGAGACCTCAAACTGAGATGAAAACTGTCAATCAAGTCCCTATTTCTAAGAATAAAACATTAATTATTTGTTATTAAAACATTTTCAAGAAAAGATATATTAGATAAGGTGTTTGATTTGCCAAATAAAAGAGAATGTTTTATTTTAGATGGAAAAAACGAATTTTGTGACCTTCATCTTCACCAAGAAAATAAAAAATTAATCTTTTGTTGACACAAATGAACCTTCTGGTACCTTTTTTTTTTCTTCATTTTAACCACAGAATCACAGAAAAAATAATCAGTTTTTCACATAGCTCCACATACAGGACTCCCTACTGCTGCATGTAAGTCATTCAAAAGCTTAATTCTTACCCACTTCTGTAAAACATTTTGGGATTCTCAGCTCAAAGGCATCGCATAATTGCAAAGCATTACTGTGTTTATGCTGCTACCCTCAGGATATAAAACATAAGAAATTTTTGTGGCCTATGATTTCACTCTATATACTGGTCTGACTTAACTATTTCTAATATTTGCAGCTGTAGGAACAGTTGTATTTTTTAAAAGATGAAAACTGCTAAATATTTTACTTTGAGGGACCTTACTCATTTTGAGATAGCCATTTTCCTTTACAGTCTTCTAGAGGCTTGTATATCGAAGCTTCTGCACAATTGGCTTAAGTTATGCTCCATAAATATTCAACAAATTTGCCCCTCCAGTAAAACCACGTTGATGATCTGCTTTCATGGGTTGTTAACCACATTCCACCCCTGCTGTGAGGGCTTGAATCAGCCATTCAGTACAGACAGGGTTAGTTTACAGATCCGGGGAGGAGGCTGGTGAGTAGAAGGGTCAACAAGGGGCGTTTATCCAGCAGTGGAATAGCCAACATGGATTGCATCATTATGAAATATAAGGAGAAGAAAGTTGCATGAGCTTTGCAAGCAGTCTTTCAGTGATGACAGGCACTAATGATCCAAACTCCAAAGATTACCTTTGCTTTGTCACTTCAGTAAAGAGTGTGTGCATAGAAAGCAAAAGCCCGCGTTTATTAACAAAGTTTAAAAAGTTTTTCTCCCATATTTTAGGTGAAGAAATGAGACTCGCTGGTCTCTCTGGGATCTGACATTGTTTTCACATAGCGCTTCAATTTTAGTGAGTGGTTAAAGAAATAAAAAATGAAAATTAATATCATGGGCAGGAAAGAGCAGATGAAGCATACTAGATGTACAAAGTTGGGTCAGTCTGCACGCTGCAGAATAACTTCTACTTGAGTGGGTTTACATGTGTATTGTCAATCAGTATCAGGTTTACGTTCAAGGGGGAGCAGGGGGAACCACAAAGTCCTTCATTCCAGCCTGCTAAGGTTTCTCATCCTCTCTCTTGATAACCTTTTCTCACATTTCCAAAAAGAAATGTTGCTCTCCATTTTCTGTGATTCACAGGCTCCTCTAATCTGAGGAATTGCTATACTAAGGAATACTTTTGCTGAGGAATTATCTAATAGATGACCTACCATTACCTGTTTCAGTCTTCATAGACAGCTTTAGTGGATCACTTTTAGTTTCTTCTCTGCCTAGTAGGACCAGAGAAATTAAAATAATAATTTCCTTCATTCTTTCTTTTTGGAGTGGTTTCCTCCTGATCAGGTCTATTTAAAAAATATGTTCCTTTGGTCTATGTGAAACAATAATCCTATTATTCTTCCAAGCACACTGGTGCTGCCAGGCTACAATACTAGTCTCCAAACACTATGATGCTATCTAGTGTTTGGATAAAGGATCTGTCAAATATAGTCAGCTATTTGTCAAGTAGTATTTCAAAGAATTTCACGTCACCCATTTCATTCAGGCACAGGACAGGGACCCATGTAACTCTAGATCAGGGTGTGAATACTTGGTGCTTTTCATTGTATATTGTGACCTGTGATGGAATCACCAGTCATTACACCTACCTTTGTTGCTTTGCCTAAGTAACAAAACTGATCTTCGTGATCGACAACAACACTGTTGAATGTATACTGAAACTCTGTGAGGAATGAATTCCAGAACTACCCTGAGAGAGACAGACCTTGCAGAAGTGTCTTCCTACACACAAAGGTAACAAGTAGAACGTAATGCTGTCTCTGACCATGAGCTTGCTTTCCCCTTAAACTTTTACCAAGGTTCAGCTCAAAAACAAAAAATCTCTTGTGATTCAGCGAGACCTGTGGAAGACCGAGCTTATCTGAGACTTAGCAGCCACTACAGGCTGTGCAACGAGATTTAAGCATCTGCTTAAGTACGACTATGAGAAATGAGCCATTCAGTCAGTGAAACAAGCACCTACATTGGTTTAAATAAATGCACTCAAACCAGTTGATTGATTTGTGAAAAATGATATTAGGTGGTTTTTCTAACTGAATTTTCTGCTAAATGAAGTAACTACCGAAAATGGATGGGGGAGAGGTGTTTTAAAAGTATTTAGGCACTGAGTCTTTGTTTTAAATTTAAATTAAAATTTAAATTAAAATATTTATAATTAAATTTAAATTAATATTTTAAAAGTACTGAATATTTTTATGCACAACTGCAGAAGCTTTGTTTCTACTCTGTAACAGAAGAAAACGCTGCTACATAGAAAAATTTAGATATTACAAACATAATTCACCATTAGTTTTCCAGAAATATTTTGCAAAGGCTGCTTAAAAAAATACCACAAAGCAGTATTTTGATAGTTATTGGATCCAGCAAAGAATTTGGGGAAAGTGCTACAAAAGAAATATAAATAAAGTAAAAACAAAGCACAAATATTTTGTTTGTGATTTTCCAGTGTTCACCAATACAGCGTTCTACAAACTGTACATTCTAAGCCTACATTTGTTTAAATGCTTAATCAATTTGAAGTATTTTTTCTCTGCAAATAGTTTAAGCAAATTAATTTCTTTATGCTGAACCCAATTTAACAAATCATAGCTCCTACCCAGTTAATTCACTGACAGCAAAAGTTCCCACTTTCAGTAATATGACCCCCTTCTGAATTCACAGCAATGCCTGTTGCCTTACAGGAATCACTGCCACCCCTGCCAAATGCAGCCAGTAGTAACAGATACAGCCGGCTATAATTTCTGTATTCAGATAGAAATCTGCTATTTTATATAGGATTTAAGGATTTGTTTGACTTAGTCAAGTTTACTTGTTTGTAAGGTTTCTTTGCTTCCTTCTCCTGTCTGAAGCACTAGGCTAGGCGCCCAAGTGAAGTGCTCCTTTGAATGCTCCTTAGCCTGACTGAGAGGATGGGCTGCATTTTCACTGCTGTGGGCTCCTATGGAAACAGTGCATTCAGTAAAATACTCCTGTGTTCACTGTCCTTTACAGCATTCCCTAAACTTCCTCTTCTGCAGCTTCAAAGGCAAGTCACATTCTCCCAGCAAGGTTCAGACTTGTGTTGAACACAGGAAAGGAAAAGATATGGTCCTAAAGATATGGGGGAAAAAAATATGATCTCAAAGATATAGAACAAAGGTTATGACCCCAAAAGTTCCAGCAACTTACAGGGCCAAGATCACTCACATGAGGAGAGTTAGGATAACTCAAGAGTAGCTTCCAGTACTTGCTTTCTTCCTGGGGGGTTAATCAATGTGTTGAGCCTCCTGGTTGATTCTACAGCAAAGTCGTACCTACAAATACTTCTTTTAAATCACTGAACTTGGGTAACTTTGTAACATGAGAGTCAGCAGGCCTGGTGCATTAGTTTTAAAATACCCAGCCTGGGCAAATAGCAGTGAAAAACGGATGTGTAGAAAGAGGAAAAGGTGCTCATTTCAGGTTTTGTGCAGTTCCACATAACATGATTTACACATTTTTTAGAGTGTGAATGGGTCTATCTGCTTCTGCAAGGGCTTATTATTCATGAAATTAATGGTCTGTAAAGAGCTTCAGCTGTGAGCACACCTGAATCAGATTTGGTCCCAGATTGCTCTTTTGTCTTGTATCAAATAGGAGTATGCACTAGCCTAAACCAGACTTCTTTCTAAGATTTCCTCTTGGTGTGCCCTTGTCTTCTACTAAATGAAGCAAAGCAGAAAAAAAATGTCCCAGCACCTCCCAGGATGCAAGTGTTTGCTGTCTTTTTCCGATTGCATAAGACAGGTACTTATACCTGTTGCTTAGCTTGCCATGTATTCTGCTCTCATTTGGAGAGTTTCTGTTGGGGTTATGCCTTGGCCCAATATGCAGCTGGGAATGTTTGTAAAACCTTACTGGGAAAAAAAGTTACTATAGTACACTAGAAAAGCTCTGCTGTAAAATGATGGTACTATACTTCCTGGCAAGATGGTGATTGTATTATAAAATCTGCATAATGATTTTCAGCCTGCATCAAGAATGCAGAATGTGAAAACATTATAAGTGAGAGAAACTGGAATTTTCATTATAGCTTGCAACATTCTTTTCAAGTCCTAACTTAGCTACTGAAAGTGTTTGCAAATTGAAGTGCCTCTAAATGCTGCTATTTAAATCAATAACTTTAACATTGCCAACTTCCACACAAAATGAATAGCATGCAACTAAAACAAGTAAGATTATTTTTATAACTTAAACAGAGGTATAAGCTTGGGTTCAGGCTTAGCACTTGAAATGCTAAAAAGAATACCAACAATATTCAAAAACTAAGTACAAAAAAGGACAGAATTTCTGGGAGAAAAAAAAAGCTTTTCCTTGTTGTGTTATGTTTGCTATGTACTATGCACATATGGCAATGCTTTTGAGAACGCTCACGTCTTGTTTGATATCCACTACATTTGTGTTTGTAGAGGGATTTTTGTATATATTATCAACCTACTTTATATTAAACCCTTTTTGGACTCAATTCTACCTAATAATATCTCTCAAGAGATTTTAATTGAGGGATGATTGTGCTTTGTATACATACAGATGATATCTTCTAATAGCTCTCTGAATTAAATAAAATTGACATTTAATTTCTAAAATCCCCCCTTTATTTACTGGGGGAATAGTTTTTGCTTCTTGCACTAAAAAAGGCTGTTCTTTTATCTGTTTATAGGCACTAAAGCTGTCAGTGTGGTGAAAACTGCACTATGTTGGAGCTTCACTGAGCATCTTTTTCTCTATTTTCATTTCTGTCAGCTGCAATATGAGGCTGTGAGTCTTTTTCAGCCCTAAAAAATATACAATATTTCGTTCAACACTCAGTCATTCTGACAAAACAACTCTTTTCAGTTTTGGATAATTAGATTATTGCAACGCAGTAATATTGTATTGTCTAAGGAGTGACATTTTTCTAAACTGTTTTTTTCATACATTTATGAAATATTTCTGAGATTTCTGCAGTTGCATTGAGAAAAAAGCTATTGCACTCCTTGGTGTTTATCTTGTCTGGATCTCTAAAAATCCTTGCCCCTTTTTAGAGCATGTAGAACTCTTTCATATGTGTATAATACAGTTCATATTGGAAGTAGAAGCAATTACAAAGAAATATTTCTATTTTTTGGCTATCATTGTTGAAGTTCTTGACATAGAAATGGGTTATAGATATGAGAAATGAAAAGAGATTTTTTTTTCCTCTTGTTTTTTTCCTATGCAGCCACTTTCGGTGGCTCTTAAAATATTCATGATTCCCACACAAAATGCAAACTGTAAGAGGGGCGATTTTCTGATTGCTTAATCACATGAACTAGACAAACACTTAGATTGTATCAATTCTTCAAGCAAGACGTCATTATAATTGAAACAGCAGCCCTTGCTTTTTTTAGGATTTTAAGTCTTCTTGTAGATTACCATTTGAAAACTACCATTCTCAAAGGCCAATTAAAATTGCACTATTACTGCATTTCGCAGCTAAGATAATACCACAGCTAATGCAAAACTGCTTCTTAAATCCTCAAAAGGTCCCTTTAAAGCAAAGACTCAGTGCCTAAACACGTTTCCTCAGAAAAAACTTCTGCCTTCTGGCAAAGAAATGTATATCTGTAGCTGTAATGAAGGAATTGCATACATTACATACCAGGTAGTGAGTTACTTTATGAATGCTTTCTTCTTTTCATTTAATTTAAAGTTACATGCAACTTCATTTTATGCACAAATCTTGATCTCTTTTTTTCTAAAACTAAAATCATACTGCAGGTTTATTGAAAGGTGAGATTTCTTTTTTGTTGAAAATTTATATAACAGCCTTGGAATTTAAGATTTGGGATATCTGCTTCTCTCTTATGTTTCCTATTAATAAAACTAAAACTGAGTCATCACTTCCAGCTTGAAAATAACAAGGTCTAAAACATAACTCATAGGTCAGTAGTTGACAAGTAACTTTAATGTAGAACAGTTTTCTGCAAAAAGATACAAGACCAAACTAAATAAGCATTAGGTGCAGTTCTCATTAGGTTAAGCAGCTATGCAGGTCATCAGGCAACAGCATACAAAGAAAAGCTGACACTAATTTTCCATTTGGTTGTCTTTTACTGCCTACCTGCAGTAACCTATTACAAATTTATGATTAAATAAACTGGTGGTGGTGACCTTTGGCACACATCACATTGAGATGATTTATCTCAACTCAATGGAAACAGTTCACAGGCACAGCTCCTAGGAATGGTTATGCCAGCTCCTGCTGTGAAAGGTCTGGGGTATATTACATCCCTAAGGCTGCACAGCCATCAGCCATGCAGTGTGACCTACTGCAGATCACCAACAGGTTTCTCTTCTCTCCAGACCCCTCTTTTCTGCCTATGGTTCGACCTTCCTCTCTGCAGTTTCCAGTTCTGACTCCAACACTGGTCACACTTGTCTTAGTTCCTGTATCTGCTGCACACCTACTTGGAAAGCTGTACTAACACCACACCCAAACTGTTGAACTTCTCAAAAGCTCTTTTATCCCAAAGTCTTGGCAGCTTTGATATTCTGTATTCAAAATCACAGCCAATCAGATAAAAATATCGTGTTTTTTTTTAAGATGATTCACAGGGACAGCATGGGTGTCAAATTTCACTTTAAGAAAAAGAAATTTTCACTTGTATTCCTTTTGAAGGCTATGTCATTAAAGAGCTCAAGGTCCTTAAGAAGTAGAATTAGCTAAAAAAGATGGAAGAAAATTTCTCTCTGTGTGTTATAATTTCAGAGAGTAGTCCAATTTTTATAACTCTAGAGGTTTTTCTCTAGTAGCTTTTTCCTTAAGTTTTATACTTAGCACAGCTGAATCATACTTAGCATAGCTGAATCAGAATCTCTGACACGGGGGAAGTGATCACGATCCTAGAAACGTGTATGAACCTTCATAGCACCTAACACGCTCCTTTTGACTGCTACAGACTCATAAAAGACACATTACCAGTCAGTTTTTTTAAGCCTGACTCACAAACACCCTAATATTCTTTCAAAATAAATGACAGTTTGAAACAGATTATTTTATAATTCTAGTGTACCACAAAGTAGTGTTCTAGTCTCGCAGCGTTTTTCTCCTTCTATTTAATCTGTTTCACTTCTGCTCTTAATCCCGTTCTTCCTCTTTCTTTTATTTTTTTATTCTCAAAACATATTTTCTGTGTTAAAATTATTCTTTTTTGTCTCTGCTCCAATTTTTGCCTTCCCTCTATTTCCCCTTCCTCTTCCCATATCTCTTTTAAGAGTTACATTAGTTGGCTATCAGACAATACCACTTCTCCCATCAGCATCACTAAGATTGAGCCACTTTCAAAGAAAGCAGTGTTCTTTCTGATAATCCCTGACATGTAACTTATAAATCTTACTTGTTCCTATGAAGATTTCCCAGAGGTTTGATCAAAAATTTGCATATAATATATAAATACTAAATAATTAAGTAATCCATCATTTAGTTACAACCTGTCTAAAAATCCAGAGAAGTTTTCTTTGTCACCTGGCGTTAGCAGGTCAATTTTTTTTCCAGGCCAACATTTAGACTACCAGTTTCTACCCTCCCTGAATCCAAGCTAGTTCCTCTCAAAAGCAGGCATTCAAAGCAGTGACCTCATGGTTAGGAAATACAGGATATTATTTTGCAGAAGAATGGCTTTTCAGTAAGGAAGACTTCAACCTCTTAGCTGTCAAGGGCTGCCCTACCTCCTATCAGATCCTGCTGTCAGTCTCAAGAAGTTGCTGTGTTTCACCACACAGAGATCTACTTCCTTACTGGGTTTTCCCAGCTAAATAAATTACCAAAGAGACAAAAATAGAAACTATGTTCACAAAACAAGTGGAAGGTTCCAATTTGGTCTAATCTTATTCCCTGCATGTTTTATGTTGCAGGCATCTCACCCCATCTGCCAAACTGTCCTCTGTTGAAGAAAAAACAATGATCCCAGGTACCTGCACAGGCGTCTCAGGTCCTTCATGAGCAAAATACTCACAGAAAGTTTCTGCATCATATGAAAGGCAAATGAGCATCATTCATCAAAAAATGCTTGCTTTGGCTAAATAAGATTGCAAATGATAATTCAGCAGAGGACATGATGGGTAGATTTGTAGAGCACATAAACTGATAGGTCACTCACCAGTAAGTTAGGAAACTGAGATTTACATCACTGCTCAAACTCAGTCACCTCAAAAGTCCTGAACAGGTTGAAAAATCTTTCATTTTATACCTGAAAGGTACACTGAAAAAGTGATTTCTCTACTTCATGTAAGAATTCAGTGGGTGAAGACATTAAGCCATTACAATGTGCACACTTGCTGCAGTGCATTATAAATATCATAGCTCTCCATTGCATTTAGGAAAGTTTGTATGCAAGACACATATTTGGTAACAATGACATTCAAATGGATTTTCATTTTTCTGAAGCATCCTTAATAATAGGCACATATTACTGTCAGTGGCATTTAACCACTCTTTAGTTGCTTTTGTTCATAAAACAGCATTTTTAAAAGGCTTGATTTTTGTGCAATATTTCATATACATATATTTTACTAAAATATGTATTTCGACAAATACATAATTTGCTTTAACTGCCTAAAAATATCTTTCTTCCTGAAAACTCTTTCATTTTAATATATTCTTGATAGCTCTTTATTGGCTTATATTTTAAAGTATTACAGCCTTTTTTTCATACTTTGGATTTTTTTATTCAACTTTAATACTCCTGTAAGCTCAGATTTATTAATTATATTAATTATGAAACACACCATTAGATACTATAATAAATGTAATATGTATTTCCAGGGACCACCTGAAAGTAGTGCTCACCAAAGTTTAAAAGCATCATCACAGATAGTCCCTGTTCTCAGTAGTTTTCATCAGACTGGTCAGATGAACATGAAAAAAGAAAGTATGACATATAAGTAGACCAGCCATCACACTATTAATTTCAACCTGGTTCGTAAAGAATGCAGACATATATATGCAGTCAGTTGTAAGAATTGAGGTTTACTGAAGAGAAAATAACCTTAGCAGAAGGAAATGTGAACAAAGGGAAGTGAACAGAGAAGGCAAAGAGAGAAGTGACAGGCATAAGGAGGGGAGAAGGTAGGACAAATTACCAGTCTCTTGGTAAATAACAAAAATAACAAAAAGACCAGTCAACAAAGATTCCCAGAGATCTGATGCATTTCCACACAAGTATAGTAGTATTTAATCTGATGTAGGAAATCCTCATTCAGTCAAACAGAATACTTTATATACATATGCACTTTTCTTCTTGGCTTGATAGATCACACAAAATTCATACAAGATGGTAACGGAATGCTTAAACAGCAGCAACCTGGGAGCAGGGCTGTTAAAACTCTTCTCTAGTACAAATTACATGTTGCCAATGCCAGGGGGATGCAGCACAGTTTTGGGACCTGGCTGGACTCTTTGACCTCTGTCCTAATGATTCTAGCTGTTTGGGTAGCACAAAAAGATGTTGCCCCTAGCAGCAATCTGGAGAAGTACAGGAGAATCTGAGAGATTTGTTCCACCTGCCCCATTCCCCATCTCAGTGGAATAGGTTCACTGGCAGCGAGCCATTACCTGGCCATTGTCAATCCCAGATAAGTCTGTGACTTAAAGACAGATGCTTTTCCCTTTCTCAAATCCTGCATCAGCTTTTGGCTGTGCCCAAGCAGTTGGCTTTCTGACTTTAATACTACTTAAAAGACATCTGTTTTCTAAGGATTAGCTAGTTCAGTAGAAGTTTCGTTGGTTTTATATTGATACCAAGTAGAGCTCCCTGGGACATCTTTCATGTTGTGAAACAGTCATTTGTATTTGCAACTGCTGTTTACTTCTGTGCAGAGATCAATATCTGCTGCATTTTGCCCTCTTAATTCACAAAATATGAATTTAGAATGCAATATTTTATTACCTATTCCTCATAACAAATCAATGTTCCTATGTAATATCAGTCTCTCTTATTCAGGCTTAAAATCTGTGTCTTTGTAGGCTTTTTTTTTTCCTTCCAGTCAAATAGATAAAACTCTGAAGCTGCTTTATTAGGAGGATGTAACACAGACTGGAACAGCAATCCAGGCTTTTCTTCGGATGGTTCAACTATCTTTTTCTGTAATAGGCAAATAGAATACAATATATCCAATAGCAAGATGGATTTAAATTTCAAAGCAAGAACCCTAACTGATCAGATACAAAATTTGCAACTATCTCCAAATTTCAGGGAAAGCTAAAGCTGTTATCAAAGTACTAGAAAGTTATTAAGTCCTTCTTAATACCCTAGAGATATACAAATTGTTCAAGCTCCAGATGATAAACTTTTTACAATTTGAAGAAATATCAAATTATCGTGATTTATGTAATTTTTGCTTCCTTTTGTTTAAAGGCTATTGTAATTTATTTTCTTGGATATCATATTTATTTTCTGGTTAAGTGAAGACATGGAAAAATAAGTTTTAGGAAGCATGAGGCTGGCTTTGAAAAATGTGTGATAACTTACTGAAATCCTTGCCATTATGCTTTTCTATGCTGGCCAGAGTATTCCATTCCATGGTGCTTAATGCATATGATATGTATCAATACGATAAGAAAGCAAATTTGTTGGACACAGACCTCTTTGAAGACATTAGATAGCACCAATCAGATAAAGTGCTTCTAGTGATCAGTAGGAAACTCCCGAGGCCACATTTCCCAGACTGTAGATGATTCTGAGGCTGACTATCAAGTAACCATTTTACCTCACAGCTGCAGCAATTAATACCTGTTATTAATAAAAGACAGACATCCCAAGCATAGTTTATCACTAATTTTCTCTCTGTTTCTTCTAACTTAGCCTATTATTATCCTAAATGCTGGGATAGCAGTTAGCTTCTCCAGCACCTTTGACAGAACATTTGTAATTCATAAAGAACAGAGGCAACAAATATAAATTTGGGTATGTATCCTGAAATTAAACCATCAAGAGTTTTTGTTGATAAATAATTCCACTGATAAAGTAGATCCCTGTTACTTTGCCTAGTTTTTCTAAAGCACTTGGGTGATATTCCTCTCGCCTAACTTCAGGCATTTAAAAATTCTTTTACTAGATTCCATCCTTGTGGAACTGAGTAGCTGAACTGCACTTTGTAGGCACTAGTCTCTGTCAAATGACTAATAACATGACACTGACTTTGACTACATGCTGATTCAATCACATAAAATTATTTGAGATTATCTACTAGATCACAAATATGGACTATGTATAATTGTTACCCATTTGATGGCTAGATTAGTTGAGATTGATCTCACTACTAGAGTCTGCTAGTGGATTCTGCTACGACTAATAGATCATCAATATAGAATATATACATATCTTACCCACTTGATGGAAAAATTTCCTGTAGATGCTTTGCCGAAAAAAAAAAAATGCCCTGCAATAAGACAGCAAAAGGGTTCCTTGATTAAGTCAGTTTTGTCAGGGAAATTTCTTGCTAGAAAATTTATTTGAACAGCGCAATGTGATGTCTGTCACAGAATGGCTGCTTCATCTGGTTGACACGGGGAGGCTTTTAGAGAGAGAAAAATACTTCAAGAAAGATCAAGAGAACTGCAAATATATATTCCCTTTATGCACGTGTATGTTTGTTTGTCACATTTTTGGTTTTTTTTGGACAGGCATGGCTTGTTGAAAATGCTATTTTCTGAGCTTCATGATAAGTAAAACATTGTATATAATTACATGGCAGAAGCAAAGAAGGGTTTCAATTTATTTAATTTATTTATATCTCTCTTAATCCTATTTCATCCATTCAGTTTTATCACATTTCAGTCTCTGCTGCTGTCTGTTATCACTCCAGCCCTGAATCTCCCACTGTCTGGTTATAACTACAGTAGTCTTTTTATTTCTGGCACTTAGCTGATCCTATGCTTCAAAAATTTTATCCCCCACTGAATGTAATCTGACCACTTAACTTTTATATATTTGTTCCTTTACTCCATTGTCTCCTTTTACCAGCATATTGAATATCTTGTGTTTGCCTCTTCACTCTGACTATATGCTTCCTGCTTTCTGTGGACTGAAGTAGGCTCAAGGCAGACAAACAACGAGTAATCTATGTACCATTTTCAGTGTTTGCTTTAGATATGGTATTATCTGATAACAAATAGAGTGACATTTATTGGGGTTTTTTACTCACAGGTTTTTCTCTCATCTCATGGAAATAGCTGTCTTCATGACAGAGTAGAAACTTGTCACTATACCATCCCAGGAGTTGATATTAAAGCCTTGCAGGAATCAGCTTTCAGAGCAGGCTGAATCTGATGTCAGGTACATTTTGATAGGTCACAGATTACTTCATCTAACCTGACGCTGCTAGTGGCAAGTTCAAAATGAGACTGTGCTACACCCTCCTGAATAGTCATGCTGTGTGCACAAAGCCTTTGTCCTTTTCACTTGCAAACATCAGAACGCCCTGGAGGACAAAAACAAAAACAAGCATAGATAGTCAACTATGTACTGTTGGTATGGTCTGCAAAGAATGGGAAAATAGAGAACAGGCCATTGGTCCCATACAAAAAACCCATCAGGCAAAAAGGAACAGAGTAATATTTTTGGTTTTTTATCATTTGGAGAAAATGTGATTTCATTTTACAGTTCTAGGATCAGATATAAGAGTAATTTAAGAAAAAAATGTGACTCATAATTTCTTATAAAACTTCAGCACAGCTTCAGAAAACACAAGCCATTTTCTGTGCAATTATTACAGCATTCCTCAGTGAAACTCTCCCTCAGGAATCTTCATTTTCAGAAGGAACACAATTAAGATGGTATTTACATAAAGAAAAGAGATCAGAGCTATTTTGCAGGAATTATCCAACTGTCCTGATGTAACTTAAAATGTTTGGAAAGTACTTAAATAAGTAATTCTAGACACATCTTCTTGGAAATATTTAGAATTAGAAAATTATACACCTGACGCCTTTAACCAGTGAAGTACCCCTCTGCCTGGTTTTAGGGAATTCTGTTAGTCTGTTTTCTCTCCCTTCTGTCTTTCTCCTAAGGGCAGATTGCAATGTCAGGACCAGGAAAACAACATTATTCAGAATAGTCAATTAAGTCTTAATTGTTAAATATGATAAACTGAACAATCTCAAAATATAGATATTTCAAAGTAGGTTAAAATTAAGCTAATGGAACATATGATGACTAATGGAGAAAACAAAGGTCAGCTAGGTCCAGATGGTTCACTTGATAAGCCACTCACAAACATGAAGGTGTTCTTACAGCTCTAAGAGCACAAGAAAGATCATCTGCATAAATAAACTGAACAACAGATTGACGTGGTCAGTACAAATTTAGGTTCTTATGTTCATTTATTTTGCTAAAGCTTGGAAAGCAGTTGTTATTGAGGAAACTCAGTCAGTGAATTACTGTAACCGTATGTAATAGATATAAGCAGAGCCCATCACAGCAGGTATTATTTGCGTGAAGTCTCCATACCACAATTTCCTCTTTAAGATGTGAAGAGGAGTGTCTCAGGGCATTTAATCAAATATTTTCACATTTTATACCAATTACACATACATTTTAGGCACATATTCAAACACTCTACTACTTGATCATTATAATTATTGTACATTCCATGTCTCTGAAACATGCCAGATTTGTAATTGGAAGGAAGAAAATTATCTTGAGACATGCTCTAACAAAATAATGAAAATAACTTAGGAACAATGTCCTTTTTGTTCTGCCTACAGTATTTTCCTGCTGTCTATACAAAAGCACAATAAACATTTAATCTGAATTAGAAGAAAAAATTTCCTGCTATCTAGATGCCTTAAAATCCAAAAAGAAAATTTGCCATGCAAAATATTTCTATACGCATCCAAATCAACTTCTAAGTTTGCCCTTAATCTACACCATAAACCTACCCTCCATCCTTTTGTGCAGTAATGTCTCTGAAAACAATCCTACTAAGGGGCAAAAGCATGACAAGAGTGAGGTAACTAGTCTGCAATGTAGTTTGGAAATCAAGTCCTAACAGCACACACACACAAAAAAAATCCTCACTGCGCTGGCGTACAAAATACCAAGCTGAGTCACATTTTAAAACTTGAATTCCAGAGATGCCTTCAATTGACATAGCTGAGCAGTTCACAATGCTTGGCTCACACCTTACTTATACAGGTAGATTAGGATCCAAAATTATGTCATTTCCTGCATATGTTCTCCAAGGAAATCTACTTGAGAGACATTGTCAGAGCATATCTACTACACATTCAGCTTTCAAGTTCATCTCAGTGAGTAACTGCATGTTTTAGAACATGGCATTTCTTCATCATGAAGAGCTGTGAAATCGTAACAGAGTTGATTACTTAGCCAGTTTCAAAGGTGTGGGATTTTGTTTTTATTTATATGAATATGATTAGAAAAGGAATACGAAATTATGGAAACAGGATACCTAAGATGGAGCAATTTAGTGCCTACCACAGTTTCTGAAGAGGTTTTCCTCCTTTAGCAGGTTTTAGAAATGTTTCAGTTCTTTAAAGAGTCAGTCATTGCTGCCTCCAGATCATTAACTTCTAAAGTCTAGAGCCTGGTCTACCAGGTCACAGCATCATGCTCTGTCTCAGACCCATAATAATGTCTGGAAATTTTTTTAATAAATGGTGTAGGCTTAAATTCATTAAGTCAATAAGGAAGTATTAAACCAAGATTTCTGTATTTCTAGCCAAATGCTCTGACCATAAAGTTCTTCATAGAACTGTATTTCTTTAAGACTCAGGCACTCGTCTTCAGGAGAGGCGTCAACTTGACTCAGGGACAGGAATCGTGTCTCAGACACCTACCCAACCTACCCAGCTGTTTAATACTCAGCAGCTACACACACAGCATGTTATTCTAAATGTCACTCTTACCTTACCTGGCAATTGCCTGTGATCTTAGGTTTCTAATATAGAATCCTTGCTTGGCAAGAAAGCCATAATAGAACCAAGTAGTGCATTTATCTGAACTGATCTTTTAATATTCATTACTTTGATCTTTCAATGTTTGCAAAACAATTTGCAAGTTGCTTTCTTTGCTAGTATTAATTAAATACTATTTTCTTAGTAGCAGGTTAGTTTTCTTGGTGCTGTTCTGAGAAAGCTCCATGCCTAATTTCCTGCAGCAGTAGAGGCTTGTATGGGTCATCCACAATGTGCATAAGTATTTTCAGCATTATTATAATCTTACTAAGGAATTTCCTGTTTTTTAAAAAGTTGTATATTTTCCCAGTGGTTGTCCTGGAAAGAAAGAAATTGTCTTACCTATAGCTGTCATTCAAAAACTTCACATTCATTGTTCATTATAATTTATGTGACTTGTGGAAGATATGTGCTATGCTGATAATCCTGCAAATACAAGTCTTCAATGAAAAACTGGAACACCACTTTCCTATGAACTACATACACGTAATACAATTGGCAACTGAATTGGATACAGTGGTAACAAAATCAGTGGCTCAACACCCTTCAAGCCTCTGTTGTGTTGTTATCCCAAAGGGTACCACAGTCAAGAACATGCAAAACCCATTCCCCCCAGAAAAAGCATAGGTGCTCCAGCCTTGCTGATAATTGCTTTTTGCTCACTGTTATGGAGTTTCATAACTCCAAATACTTCCATGTGCATAATATTTTGGATCATAATGATGATTATTTTGTTTATACTAGTATTTTTATCACTTCTGACGCAGAATAGAAGAGTTTGCCTATGCAAAAAACTACTTTAGGCATATTTCTTATTAGGCTACTTCAGGAATTTAAACACTACCTAATTAGATATATTTTATTACTTCTGCTTCCAATTGTTCAAGTTACTGAGATATCCTTCGCTAAAATTATTTCACTTTGTGGCACTACAACCATAGCAGTGGGAGAGTTGTGTCTCTATAGTTACCCATTCAATATTTGTTTAATTAATGGCTTGAGGGTAGTTTGTTACTTATCAGCCTTTTCTGCTGGTGACAATGAGGCTGTTTTCATGTCACCCTCCATATCAACCTGTACAGAGTAACTGTCGCAAGTTTTGAACATTTTGCATTGCAGTATTTCTGCAGCATTCAGACTCCCACTTCTGAATCAAAAGGTAACAAAATCAGAAGGTTTCCTCAAAAAAAAAAGTGCTTCTAACAATTTAGGGAAGGTGAGAAATAAAGGGACTGCAAATGCTGAAAGGGAGTGGAGACACTGGGGTATGGAACCTATTTTTGCATAGATTTGCATTACTTGTTCCACAAGGCTGCAGCCGTAAGTGATGTGAGTCTACATCAAAGCCAAATTGAAAGTCAATTCAGTAAAAACTAATGATGTGATTACACCTCTGTTTCTGATGTGTATCTGTCCCATGCCTGATTCTGCTGAAAGTTCATATTCCAGAAACTTCAATGTGAACATTTTGTAGGAGTTAAAGTTCTTTGTGTTTCACACAATTTTGAAAAGCTCCACCCTTAAAAGATCCCTTACACCAACTTGATCACTCTGAGTGATTCCATGCTGTGAAAGGAGCTATTGTCCCCTGTTCCAGACCTTAATTTTCCAGCTGAGAAAGGCAGATGAATCTGTTGCAAGCTGTTAAGTTGGATATTTTTTCAACTAATAACTTTTATGACTCCATTCCTTTTTTCTTAAATGGAAGCCTATCCATTCTTCATTGTATTCCCATGTGAATGAGTCACATTAATGATTCACTGTTGTCCATGGACAGGGATACACATGAAACACGTAGTGTAAAAAAAAACCCCACCCACAGCAAAACTTGGCTCATTTATATCCCAACATGCAAGAAGGAGCAATGTGCTTGAACAATACATGTTGTGGAAGTTTTAGACAAAATCACCAAGTTATTGTTCTCTGTAACTAAAACATTATTTCTGCTTTTATTTTTGCCTGAATTGCTGGGTAAAAACATTTTGAATGCATTTCATGAGGTCATTTCAAGTGAAAACCTCTTCCTCCTCTTCTATAGATTGTGGCTCTCAATAGCTTATTTTATACTTCTTATGTGACATAAGAACAAATCATAAAAAAGAAACAGAATATAAATTTAAAGAAAACTATTTTCCTGTAGTTTGTCTTCATTAGCATGTCACTTAACAATAAAGAAGTTATTTCTCCTTTATCTGACTTGCTCTCCTTTTCACTCTCTTTTCACAGCTTCTTTTTAAGTTATGAAACAATCACTCCAGATATCCTCACAATAAGTAATATTTCTGGATTTTTTTCTGTCTATATAATATAGTAGAGTTATGGAAGGTATTTGGGGAGCCAAGTTCCTCTGGCTTTGCTCTGTGCCATATCACAAAGCATACTGCTTTTACAAGAGGTGCTTTGTCAAAACATGTCTTAAAGGACTAAATTATCTTGTCATTGTTCAACAGGTATAACATGATTCAAATTTCTTTTCAGAAGTAAAAACTGTTCTCATCTAGTACTTCATGTCACAAACCAGAACTTAGAAAAAAACAGCCTTAGAAAAAGAAAGCTTCTTAATTAAAATTGCTGTCTCAAAAACTTATTATCACAATATCTCCAATTAGATTTTTAGCAAATTGAAACTGATAAAGTAAACAGGTTGTATGACAGTGATTAGCAAAGCACTGAGCAGAATTTAGTCACTGAGTTGAACATATTTGAATCATTGAAGGTAAAACCTCAAAGATATTTAACCAGAAAAAGATTATGTCAAAAGTAAGCATGAATAACATCTCTTCAGTATATTTTGGGCAAGTGTGAAAACAAACAAAAATATTCATATATGAAAACTGTTATTGAGAGCAGTTTAATAGAACATTGTCACTGGGGTTTTTGTCTTTAAATAATTACATATAAATGTAATTTATTAAAATAAATATTGTTCTTTTATTAAAAAAAAAAACCAGCTAAATTTTCCTTTGGAACGTACAGCTAAATTCTGGTAATAATAAAATTGCAGAATATTGCAAGCTATTGCATCATTAATCCCTGTATAACCATTTAAATATTGTGGTCATAATTGCTTTAATAATGTTTTCCCATACTGTCTTAATGATTTGCAATAGTTCCATTTTCCTGGACACTCTAATTTACCATGCAAGTAAAGGGGACAGAAATTTATACAACCAATGCAAGACTGAACCTTGGCAAAATAACCCAAAATGCATTCACTACATAGTAATTGTAGTTGATGCCATCGTATTCATTTCTAAGTTGTATTTAGCAGGAGGATTACTGAGCAAACTTCAGGTGTTCCATTTCCAGTCCTACCCTGTGGGCACTTACAAGCATTCTTTCCAGAAATGAGAACAGGCTGAGCCCCCATTTTGTGCAGTCTAGGAGTTTCTGTGCCCTAGAAAGTATTAGGACTTCCAACGAGATATTTCTGTCAAATAATACCTAGAAAGTAAGAGAAAACCCATTGGTCAGTTGTTCTGTTCATTCACCAAGTGTGAAGAACAATGCCTCTAAAAGGACTTTTTCTTTTCTCCTGGACACAACTGAAAACCTGTTGGTGCTGAGCAGCCTAAGAGTTAAGTGTGGAAAAAGATTAATGCAAACATCCTCATAAGTCCCAGTCTCTGCATTAAAATAATATGTACTTTCCAGTTCTTCTCAGGCAGTACGCCATCTGCAGAAAAGTTTGCCACCATTTCTACTTTATAATTTCTTCTGAACCATAAAAACATGATTTATAGGAAAGGGGGAAAAGGATCCCTTTCTTATTTCATATTATCCCTATAGCTCATGAACCATTGTCTTGAAAACATCTATGGTGTGGGCAGCTGTATAATATACCAGAGGGTTTTTTTTTCCTGTGAAAATGAACAACATTTGACCTCAGAGTTAATTTTTCCATATTTCCATTAATGTAACTGATAGTAGATACAAATGCAATTAAACTGGGGCCTGTGATCTGTCATCAGCCATTTCAAGTTTTGTAAATGGTTTTTACTCTGCTGCTTTTGGTTTGTGTTTCTCAAAGTCTGTTTTAAGTTGAAGAGTTCACTTGTTTTCTGGGATAAAAAAACAAGACAATAAGAAAATAAATAATTATCAGTGTCCTGGAAACATTTTATTGTTCCTATTATTCTCTTTAAGTTGTGTTTAAAATATTCAGGACACATTATATATCTAGACACACACACACACACATATATATATTATTTCTCATAAATAGAATAGAGCTAAGAAAGAATTAATTAATTATTAATTAATTAATAATAATGATAATACTGGAAAAAAGATGAGCAAGTGATAAGCTGAATTAAAGTCCTACTTGACCAGAAGTAGCCTGCATTTTTTACCTCTGAAAACAGTAATTGCAGTGTTTGAAGTGTTTTGAACACAAACACCACAGGCAGTAATATCTATCTTAAATTTCTTCTTGGACAGTTGGTTTCAATGATACCTTCCCTAATGTATAAGTCTTAAGTATAAAGTGACAGCTGTAAGTGCCTTGCAGGAATGCATGTTCCTCTTTGAACTGTCACACAGGTCGCTTGGAAAATCACAAACCTCTGGAACAGGAGCAGCAATGCCAGTTTAAAGGGAAGGTTGTGACAAACGTTATGTCATGGAAGTATGGAACAACCACTGCAGGATGTTTACAGCCCAAAACTCTTCCTCATTTTCACACTGGAAAACAGGTAAAAATGCTGTTACTATAAATGAAAGTCACAAATGCTTGCCTGCTAAAGAGTAAAACACCATGTATTTGTTTAACCAGTTCAAATGGCTCTCCCAAATTCCAGGGAGCACCAGTTGAGACAATATTTATACATGTGCAGATGGAACGACTGATTCTCCACTGCCTTCCACTGGCACATTTGTAAAAATTTGAGTGCAGCTTCTGTTTTGACAAGTCCTTCACTTTAACCAGGCTTTGGTCCTCTCAATATTTTCAGCCTGGTAAAACAACTGGCCATCTGCCAAAGTTGCTTGAACCACCCCCACCTCTGACATTCACAGATTAACAGATTTGGTGGGAATGGTAGTGAGCTTGTTAGGCTCATTTGTCAACATTGTTTTGAACAGATGTCTTAATTAGTTGCTTACAATATTAAATTAGCATTGTTTATGCTAATGGAGTTTTTTGAGTAATTTTTCCAGAGTGTCTTCAGGAATACGGAAGTGAGAAAGATGGAAATGAAATTGTCTCGCTTACAGATTAATTTCTAAACTCCCTTCAGGGAGTCATATCTCTAGTGGAGATTTAGAGCAAAAAACTGAGTTACAGTTTTGCACACAGTCAAAAAAAATTTCCTTTCATTTCCAGAATAAAGCAAAAATAAATAAGATGGTTGCAGAACTATTCAAGGATGTTCAACTTTTTCTAATTCAAAACCATATTTGTATTCGGAATTTATTTTGGATAGTAATATTACACCATACTTAGGGCATTGGTATTTCCAGTGTCAAAACTCATTTGGCATTTATGAATCAGAGCTGTTGGCCATTTTTTCTGTACTCTGTATCTTTTGATTACCTGGCACCCCAATATAAGGAACACATTTGAGAGTGTGAGTCAGTATACTGGTACCAGACACTTTGGTCTTACTGATATCAGGTGGCCATATCCTCAACTACATTTCAAAGTCCAATTTTACTCAAGAGGACAAAGAACAACCTTCTTTACAGGTCACATTACATGAGCTGTTCCAGTAGAGTTGACTCTTGAATACTGTGTGGGGACAGTTAGTCATTATACAGCCCGCAAAAAAAGACCTCCTGAGTACTGAAATTTGGTAAGCTGCTGTGACCCACCCACCCACACCCCCCACACACCTTTTCTCACAGCTGTTTTCCAGCCCAGTCACAATATTTGTAATTTCCCAATGTTTTTTCAGGCTTTGAGGAAATAATATACCAAGCCTGGGAACAGATAAATATTATTTTGTAAATAATTCAGAACCCATGATTGAAGTACTTCCCTTTAGCAAAGAGAAATGTGTTTTCTGAGTATAAGATAGAGAGTTAAGATAAAGTTGTTTCACATTTATTTTTGTCCAACCCTTAGTGGTGTATCTAGTGAATATGGAAATACATGTGACTTAATTAAAGAACAGAGATTTTAGCTTTGGTTTAAACAATGAAAATACACTTGGATATACAGAAAAATTTCTGTATAATAATAGGAAGAGCAGGTACTTAGTTAAGGTCTAAGATAGGATATCCATTGAACTCTAAATTGCCGTAAGCTAAGAATATATGTAGGCCATCTAAACAGCCTGTGGGAGCTATGGATTGTCTGTGTCACACTACTGTGCTCCATCCTGTGTAGCATTAATTCCCAATGATGGCAGAGAGTTTTCTCTATATGTAAACTATTTTTTCTCCCAAGACTTTATATTTCTCTTGATTCTTTGAAGGAGGTTACCACTTTTTAGCCCCCATATTGCATTTTCAGTCATTGGTCTTAATGTTTACTGGCTTTATTTTAAGTACAAGCAACAATTTCTTGTTCACAGATTTTTAAAATAAAAATATATAAGAACATATTAAAATAGATTTTTATTATTATATAAAGTTATATAATATTATACAAACATATGTATTTAAATAAATATACATATTTGTTATTTTAAACATCAGACGTGTATGTTTGTAAATATTTTGGGTGTAAGGCTATATGAACCCCAAGACAAATCTCTACATGTCTTAGGATATATCATCAGTCAATTAAAAGTCAATCCCCCAAATCAAAAATTCTTTCTACACTCTATCCCCTCTAACATAAGCTTTCATATGCAATTTTCTAATCCCATTTATGCTATTAAGAAACCTGAATATAAGACGGCCTTAAGACTCACACAAACAAACTTTTCCCAGGTCACATCTAAGTTCTGAATTAAGAGTGTCAGAGCTCAGTGGAGAAACCACTCTTGACCTTTGAATTAGGGACACTGGGATTCAGTGGAAGGAGAAGTGTTTTAAAATGCAGCTAATCAATCAATGTACATAAAAGAGCAGTTTTCTCTGGAAATACCTGACTTTTTAAACTGTTGCGCTGTATTTTGTTTAGGATTTGCATAGATGGAATTTGAGGGCTGTGGGTGGATGTAGATCAAATCTGCCCTAGCCAGCAAGCCATAGTTACATCACTGTAACATCACCCATAGCCATACTGACACACCTGGACATCCTGCATTAGCATGTTCTCCACTGACAAGCCTTCTTCCTTCAAGTACTTCTTGGGAGACCCAAACGGCCCTTTTGTTTTCAAACTAGCACTTAAATATACATATGACTTCAAATCTGGTCATTGGCTCAAATAATAACTGTTTGTTGACAGAAATCCTATCTAGTAATGTTTCATTTAAAAAAAGTAAGCTGTACCACTATCACTTTAAAACATAGTTGGCCTCAAATCTTACTGTTAGAAAGATAAGTATGGAGCAAAATATTTGCACCTCTTCGTTGATTTTTCAATGTGCTATCAAAATCTAGATTCCCAGAGCATAGGTCAGCTTGATAGCAAAAAGGCAATTTTTATTGTTCTCATTGGAGGGGCCATGTAAAATGGGGATTGTGATTTTGAGAGCTGCACAATTTAATACCAACAAAATCTGTTACCTGTTGCTCTGTGGAAGTGACAAAATTACTTGAACACCATTCCCACTAAAAAGAACAGACAAAGATATCTCTAACAAATAGTAATTCTGGTTCTTCTCTTTTCTGCTTGGTACACAATTTTTAGGAAAGCTGTTTAAGTCAGTCGAAGTCTATTAACATAATCACATTGTGGAGAAAGATGCACAGAGTTTCTTTCAAGTTGCATTTCAATTCTTCACTTTCATTCTTTCAGATTGAGTAGTAAAATTGCATAAACAACATCTCTGTTTTGACTAAATAATCATGTCAAGTCAAGAATGGGAGGGGTGGGGAGGGGTGTGTTATGCAGTTTATATTTATCTATTCATTTATGTTTTCATATCAATGAAAAAAAAACCCCAACAAACTACTTTGTTTCCTGGCCTTCCAAATGCTTTTTTCTCCATTATGCAAGAGCAAACTCAGTTATACTAGCATATTTCCCACCACTGCTTTTCTGTCAAGATTCAAGGGTTTTACCTTGCCTTTACTAATTCAAGAATTTCTCATCATCAAGTACCATTACTAGCTACATATGGATAAACACACATGGATATATGATTAAATGCCATGTGAAGAAGCAAAAAACAGGAAAGATAATCTTATTAATAAATGCTTAGCATTCAATTGAAGGACTATGCTAATGGAAAGCACATTGTGAAAAAGCAGAAATTGAAAAATAAAAGGCTATCAGGTATTCTGCTCTTTGGGAGTTTTTTTCCCAACATTGTGCAATCATGTTATTAAGTCCATTCTAGCTAAATCCTTGGCACCCAAGTGTGGCAATGCTTGGCTTTTAGACATATTCTGCTTCATGAAGAAATATGCATGTGTCTTTGAACAGAGTTGTGTGATCCACTGAAGAATGACATCCACAGGTATGTTGATCTGTGGAGCCATCCATAACTGTTTGTTTAAAGATTTGAAATAAAAGGCTGGGTAAAAACTTCCACCTTCTTGTAAATAGCTACACCTGGAGAGGCACACCTCTTGCATACACTACCACTGATGAAGTTGGAGCCTGTTCACCAAAAAACACCCTACAGTCTTCATTGTTTTTAATGGATTTGAAGTCAGTCTCTGCAGCATGCTGACACCCACAAATAAATACTACTGGGATTTTCTTATTAGAAAAATAATATTTTTAAGAGAAAAATCATATATATTTTGAAACTATGGAAGAAATCAGAAACCTCTGTATAGCAAACCAAAATGTTTCATTCATTCCATCTAGACATTTCATCTAGAAGTTATTTCAATAAAGAAAGTTGGGCACACTATCTATAATGTTGCTAAGGAGAAATCAGTTGTGGCATAACAACATGCCATTGTGTTGCCTGAATGCCTTCTGAACTTATGCCTGTTATCCAAGGTGAGTTCATAGGGCAGAAGTCCACTACCTCTCAGGTAAATCCTATTCTTTGTGTTATAGAAAAATACATCTTCAAAAACATCACCATTACCTGCAGAAATGAGCTTTTGGTCTATTTACAAAATCTGAGCAGGATGAAGACAAAATCCATAAGACATTTGCATGTAAAAATCCCAGAACATTATTATTGACAGCTGGATCATTTAAATGGGAACAATTCTAAATCTTAATAAAATGGGGGAGAGGGGAGAGGGAAGAGAGGGAGGGGTGTAGAAGAAGGAGGGAGAAAGAGACAAAACGTGATTTATTTTCTTTTTTTCATGCTCTCTTTTTTTTTAATGCATTTGTTCTTGGGTATGAAAGAGAAGAATGTTTGAAAACAGATGTGGGACTACAAAGCCTCCCCACAGACTCCTTGAGAAGGAAGACTTACATAAAGAGCAGTCTGTGTGGCCATTAATGTACAAACTGATTCAGAGAAAGGATATGATATATGTTACAGCAAACACATAATTCATTACGAAAGCTGAGATGTATATGAATATCCCAGGGTAGCAGGGAATGAGTGTTTCCTGCATGATTAAATACAGCTAGTGATTGCAAACACGAGGAAACCACTGCATGTCTTATCTAGGGCACACAAAAAGTTTGTCAAGAAAAGTAGTGCGTTTCTGAGACAAATCTGATACAGCTGGAGCAGCATGAAACAGGCTGGCAGGGTAACTAGCAGCTAAAATTACACTCTTATGACATTATTGATATATACATAAGACCTTCCTTTCATCTGAGAATCTCATTCAGTCTTTTAGTGCAGAATGATGTGTAGTTCTTAATATTGGCTGAGGCAAATTCCAATGGTAGCTCATCCTCACTGCTGCAATAGCAGTAGCCTCTCTAAATGTCAAGGGTAGTTTCCTACCACAGTTCTGATCACCTTAAGGAAAATGTCTCCATATCTTTCCTATAGGATTTTCAAGGGTTGTAGAATTTTCCTCGTGAATTTACAGTCTGAAATGGTTGGGGTTTTGTTTGTCTGTTTGGTGGAGGTTTTTCCTGCAGCACTGTTCTCACTTTCACATTTGCAGTCCGAAAAATAAAGCCTTAAAGATCCAAAGCTTTTAACACATCTAAATGATCTAGTGGTTCTTCAATTAGTTACTGTTTCTTATACAGTGCTTCTACTGAATTTCATGTTCCATTCTTCTTTTGTTTTTTTTCATTTTTCTTATATTTTCTAACACCGAAGGTTGATGGATTTTATTAGTGAGAGACACTAAAAATACACACATTAACTTCATGCTAAGTAAAAAGTGTGATTTATGTCGCTGTTTTGACTGTTCATTTATTAACCATTATATCTATCATTGTTTTTAATGCTGTGACTTTTTTTATAAAGTTGTGGTTTTCATGTCTGCTGCTGTGATCTCCTCACTCCCTATCATCCTCGTAAGCTTCTATTCACCCCAGCCTGTTTCAGTATGACATGAAATGTTTTGGTTATTTTCTGAATTTCTCAGACCAATACTTAAGACTTACCTCTTCTTTACGGCATATATTGCCAAAAGCAGTTTCCCACTCACTCATACCATCCCACAACACAGAGTTCCCCAGTGTCATATTACAGAAGCATGTGTTCAGAAATGCATTTCATGTTAAATTGTTTCATGGCTTCTTTCAAATATCCATACATTTAGCCCAAGTGGAATGCTGAATTGTGTGGTCACTACTGTTTGTGGTAAAGGCAAGAGCGAAATATCACATGTGATTACAGCATCATTAAGTTGTTTATTCAAAATTCAGAAGCAATGTGGCTGAATCAGCATTATTTCCTCTATAGGAGGTGTCTGGTGTTAACTCTTCTGTTGCCTGTCACCATGCACAGAGCAGAGACACAGCAAATCCCTATTCTGCCAAGTCTTTTAACTGAAAGCATCTAAAAAGTATGTAGAGGCTTTGTATCAAGAATGACAGCAGCGTCTGTCCCTAAGGGAATACTTGTCTTTGCTTTCCTCCAGATTTCAATTATATATAATAAAAAATACAACAGAAATTAAGTGTGATAGCATTTTTGACTCAGACTGTCTTTATTTTCCAGACTAATTATACTACTTCACTCTCCTACTCAGACTGCCTCAAAGCTTCTCCAGCTGGCCATGTTCCTCATGCACAGCATCAGACAATACTACTGTCTCCCAAACTGTTGGTAGTATTATTCATAGAGCAGCTTCCCTAATCAAATGTAAAACCATGGCAGTCTTCTCATTAATTATAGTAACAGTTTGAGTGGAATGCTGTTGCACACAACAACAGCACACGTGAATTAAAACACTGACAAAACACAGTTCTGTTTAGAGTTTGGTAGCGACAGATGGGTGTTCATGTGCAGTTATTTCTTAACAAAAGTTTGAACCCTTTTCTGCCTTACATAGTAGAATTGCATACTACTTAAGCTGGAGCTGAACTGACCCATAGTTCCACCCAACTATCTGAAATGTTTGCGGCAAAGACGCTGAGTTAATTTTCACTCACTTATTCTCACATAGCTCTGCCGGAGCTAACAGAGTTTCACAGGTTTGACCAGAATTTGACTTCAGTTTTCTAAGCTCATTTGTTTGTTTCATGAGAGACATTTCTTCATGGGTTATGTTAGTTAGAACAGAGCCAGATGCTGATTTGTTCCACAAAGCAACTTATGTTTTGAGTGATCCCACTGGTACCAGCACCTTGCTTTGACTAGAAAACAACCAACCTGTGTGTGACAATGACTCACCATAAGAAAACGATCTGGTACGTTCAGTTTATCTCTTCTTTCCACTTAGCCATCAAACACCCTGCTAGGTAAAAACAGTGCCACTTGGCACCAATTAAGTGCTATTGAATCCTGAGAGAAGGTAAGGCACAGTTTATCTCTATGGTCAGTAAATCCTGTTTATATTGCTAGACGCTCTTATGTTATGTGCTGGCAAGGCAGGCTTCAAGACCTGCCAGGGATTTATGGCAAATCTGGCAAAAATGGACAAACAGAAGATATTCTTAACCAACATACCCCTTTATTAAATTTTTTCCCTCACTTCATAGACTCAGTAAGTCAGCCCTATCCACCTCTGCAGGTGACTGCAGAACTTCTGGCTCTGAAGGGGACACAGATGTCTTGAACCACCAAGCGCCCCTTGGATATTTTTTAATATGCTGAGGGCTCCATGCCTATGCACCTGGTTTGGGATAGCATATTTTCATTCAGCTGTTGATGATTCTGAATCCAGTTGAGAAAACAGCTCATTTGAATTCTCCACAGCTTGTTTGATTCTACATCTAATTCATTACCTGATCACTTCTAATTAGAACATTGCTATGGAAGAGTTGTTTTGTTCTATGCAGTTAGAAATTATTTCCACTCAGTCAGGACACAGGACCTTTCCTCATAGGATGATCTGCAAGAGAATACTGAAAAATTTATGTTTGTTTGCAGATCAGAAGGAAAAGTTTAATGTAAAAATCTTTCTGTCACAGGAGTTTTCACAGTAGTCAAAATGTTTTACTTTTATATTATTTTTCTGGTGTTGTTAGTACTTTTTATTCCCAGCACTTATCTTCCAAAATACATTTTTTGCTGTAATGATAGCATACAACTTAGCTTTTTTTCTTTTTTTAATCTGCTGTTTTTCTACAGTCGCAGCCAAATTTGCCTACACATTCAGGAGCTTTAGACCACCAGGATTTCTCAGTGAGAAACAGTTATTTTTGGCCTACAACAATATTGTAGGAAGACAGAAAGACAGATATTATCATTAAACTTAAGAAAAGCTGTATGTGGCAAATATTCAGTGTTTGGGGCATTATTGTCATTTTCTTAAATGTAATTTTTTTTCATCCAGGGGCACTTGCTGATGTCATGGACCAATAGCATAGAGAAGAGGAGGCTGCTCGTTGAGAAATTACATTGTTTGAAAGCATAAATAGAAATGTGCACACGAGCAGGAGGCAAAATGAAGCACTAATTTTGGTTAAAAATACAGTTAGAATAGTAGGTGTTTGAGTTCCCCTAAGTGATAATAATTACATTTAAAGCACTCTGTAGACTCCTGGCTTTGAAGAGTGCAGAAAGAAAAGTAATGACTGATACATGTTTGCAAGTGTTCAATTTTTAATGGTCAGAAGAAATAACAGCTCAGTTTGATAGTAATTAAGGACTTATTAACTCTCTTTCAGATCTATGCCCTGTTGTACACTGGAATTATATATTTGGCATAATTTTTTTCCACTTGTATCCTTCAGCATAACAAGTGAATGTCACTGTACCACAGTAATTTATGTATCATTATACAATTAGAAGTACTTGCTTCCATAATTGCAAATAAGTTGTGTGGGTTTGAGTTGCATGTTGCACTTGTAACTGGTTTGTAACATAGCCAAGATGTGAGACAGTGTCTCAGTTCTCTGCTCTTCTCCTACTAGCACTGAAACAAAATTAGACTTACAAGAAACAGTAGAATTAGGCCGCGTAATTATTTGAACTTGCTTGAAGCATTGGAAGCGTAACTCATCTAGTAGATGTATTATGTGAATCAAGATAAATCTAGCATCATAACTTTCAGTTTGTACCTCACACTTTTCTGTTAGCCTGGCTCAGGTTTTAATTCAAATATATCAAATATATGTATTAAGGATTCGAACTCAACTCAAGTACAGCACTTTCCCTAAATCAGCTGTCTTGTAGCTGTCTCTGAGCAAGAGGATTCTCTTCTCCTGGGTTTGCTACTGTAAGACTCCTTTGGCTGTGTTTCAGTTACCCTTGCAAGTTTAGTCTCAGGTCCAAGAACACATGGATTGGACCTCTTTCTACCCCCCACTGTACCATTCAGGACATAGCAGGATTTAAAAATTAGCTCCTAATTTATAAATCGGAAAAGCTCCATTGAAGTTAATAGAGCAACGCCTCCTTTCTCTAGCTGATGACTCTCAGTGTTTATGTGCTGTGTGCTGCTCCTGGTCTGTCTCACGTAGCCTCATGTCCCCAGAACCACCTTGGGAGAGCCCAAGATCAGCTTGCTTCAGACCCCTAAGAGAAGTATCAGCCAAATTTACCTTGCTGCCAAACAGAGGTTCTCATTGTCAGGCGTTAGCAAAAAACCTCCCCTCTCAAGGGCAGCCGTATAGCCTGACAGAATATGTGATATACCTCAGTTTCTTGTTCAAGTCACTGAATGAATGCAAGGAGATACAGCTGTTTGGCCTGCTAAAGCTGTTTGATGGGACCTTCACACATGAAAGCCCCTGATTCTGTACCCAGAGCACCAACAATGCTAGAAACTGACTCAAATGCAAGAAAAAGTGAGAGATATTGTTTGAAGGTTTATGGATCAGTGTCAAAAGCTCCCACAGAGGTCTGTCCACATCAACAAGCAGTCCATACCTGGGCAATGGCCTTGCACAGCACGAGGGCTTCAGGGTGAGATTGCCTTTTCTTCCAACACGTTTTCTTTGCCACTCCAGACTAAATGCCAAGTCTTAATAGAAGAGCAGGCAGGCAAATTATCTGCAAGTGATTGTACAATTAGTGTACTGTACAAAACAGGTAGCCTGCACTGCATATTGCCTCTGCTTCTTCTTTTCACAGAAAAAAAGTATATTCGATAAATTAGATTAGCTGCCACGTGCTTTTGATTAATATTAGTTATTTCTAGACCTACCAAGCAAGATATAAAGACAGATCAACATCAGCATATTGCTTGATAAGCACACTGCTTTGCAGGAAAACACTACCTACGTTGGAGCTGTCATGCTTTTAAATACCATCCTTGAACTAAGAGCAACAAGGATTAGCAACAAGAAAAAACATCTATCTTTTTAGGATATTCATGCTTATATTCCATGTAACCCTGCTACTTGACAATATGTTGTTGTTGGATACGTCAGAAAATCATATGACTTTTCCTTGTTACCTTTACTCCTACCTATTTGCTCTTCAAAACTACTCTCTCTTTCCACAAGATTGCCTCTTTATTTCTTTATTTAAAGGACAAGGACAAAAACTGTGAGTGGTAATTCATGGAGGTTATTCTCCAAGCTGGTGATTTGTATCTATGTGGTACGTCTCTTTTTGTTCTCACAAGTTCCAAGAGACATTGTCTTCATGGAGCTTTGCATAGGGGAGTTACATACTTTTCTTCTTTTCTTCTTTCAAATCCCTTTTCTCTCCCCTATAAATGAAGGAAGAGGCTTTCTGCTAGGGCTGCCAGTCTTAGAAAATTATTCTGAACATTGATTGAGTCTATTTTCCCTTTCTGAGATTAAATTCATGCATAGAAATACACTATTCCTTCCTGTGAGTTTTGTCTGTTGAGAACTTCCCATTTAGACTTCTTGATTCCTAAGTAACAAAACAATAAATTTCAGTTTTAGAAAATGTTATTTCCTTGGGAGGAAAATCAGTTGCTTTTGTCTTGAGTTTAGAAGAATCTGTGGGTGGCCCTGGATTCCCTCCATGATCTACTGAGGATGAGATAAAACAGCCTGACCACTGTGAGAAGAAGAAAGTGGGTGAGAGGAAAACATAAAAATGTGAGGGTTTTTCACATATAATTCCATAATTCTAGGAAAACTAGAACTAGCCATTGCCACTGATCTCCTTTGGCTGAGTTGTCAAAGACAGTAGGTGTTCCCAATTTAGAATTTCTTCTCTGCTATATGTACTTCATTAACTAAAACCTTGAAAACATAATAAAACATTTCTCTCATTATTCATATTTTTTATACTTTTCTTATACAAATAGCCAGAATTATTTAACTTTATGTAATATTTCTCCCAGTATGGAACAAGCCTAGTTTTGATTCCACAAACATTTGGTGTCTCACATCTAGATATTACAAAATCAAAGTAAGATGTGACCTAAATTAACCCCTCTTTGTATTTATCCTTTTCACTTTCCATACTACACATGGAGTAAAAAATTGCAGATAAATACCAGATAAACTCTTCTCACTTCATTCCATGGGGACTTTCGATGTCCCTACAGACAGTGTTTTTAAATTTAAAAATGGAACCTTTCCTCTGCAAGCAGGATATTATGCAAAAATACTCCAGATACATCTAAACACCATATTTTCTGCTAAAAAGTGAAAGAAATCTGGCATCATTGATGCCAGAAATATTAATATTCATTTTAATGAAGCCAGGATTTCTTCAGAATATGAAAGCTTTGAATATGCATTTTAATTTTCATGATTCCCCATATATGCACCAGAATCATATGATACTAAAGCTTCTCAAAATTTCAAACCAAATAAAATTGGGTTGTGGATATCTTAGAACAGGCAGGCTTCATAATCTTCAGGTACTACAACCAGGGATCTGTTCACTTAATAGGTCTTACTCAGCATTTGGAATTACCTCTGATGCAAAATTCCACATAATGGGACAATTTCTATCACAAGAACACACGTTCTATGTCCAGAGTATTTGTGATTTTAAGTCACCCAGATTGTGTTGCACAGTTTAGTATTTCTACACTCATCTCACCTTTCTGCAGAGAGGCTTGTGAAGAAGGAAGTTCCATATGATCACAAAAATAAGTAAAATCCTACAGCCACAGAACTACTTTTCTCAGAGCTTGAATGCCATTTTGAGAGAGGCTCTTAGCATTTACTAGCCCCCCTGCCATAGTAAGCTGGCTGCCTGATTGTCTCATCAAGAGGTAAAATGAGCACTGGGAAAAGTGATGTGGTGGGGCAGAAGGTATACTAACACTTAAAAGCCAAGTGGAATTTAATAAAAAACATGACCCCAGAAAGACCTGGAAATGTAAGTTACTTTAGAGTTCTTTACAATGCAAACATGATGAGAAGAATAAGCCTACAACCACTTCTCACTGCTGCATGTACTGTAACAACTCATTACTCACCACTGGATGCCCAAATCCTGCAGAAATTATGGGCTTGCAGGCAAATCTGGAGCCTTTGAGCAATGCTTAAAGATGTCTGAATTAGACAAAATGTGTTTAAAATCTCATGTGGACAGAACTCTTCCCACTGAATGCCTTTAGAAGCCTAGACATAAATTATTCCAACAAATGTCAACTGCTGGAGACCACAGGGGACTATTTTTACAGTATTTTTATGAAATATTAAGTGTCACTTAATGTAACTGTGTGATCTTTGTTGCTTAACTGACTTCAAGGGATTAATTTCTGTTCAAAGATACTCTCTGGGATTGAGGAAAAGGCAGTCAATGGACTAATATGAGGCACACTAGCAGGTCTAGGTTGGAAGGGTGAATTATCTGGGCTTGATGACACTTGAATAGATTTAACTGTGCAGTTCTGCAGGTCAATCAATCTTATTATGCCTTGTGGGCTGGTAGCCAGCATGTGAGGAAGGAACTTAATTACTTGAACAGGCTGACTAGAGAAACTTTAGACAATGGTATATGTAACAGTTATAAAATAAAGTGTCCTTTGCCCTGTGGGTGTTTGGACACAAAAAATAAAGAGGTAATCAATAACCAGACAAGACTCTCTGATTCTATGATTCAGGGAAGAAATTATGTACCAGGCACAAAAGACTCCCAGAAGACTTTGACTCACTTCCTACAAGCTGACTATTTTCCTAACAGGCTAAACCATGCAGAATGATATGTTTATTATTTTGGTTAGAGCTATTTTGTGTCCTATCTAAAGTAAAGGGTAATTGTGGCTAAAGTATCTTAGAAAATCTGAATGTCTTCTCTCAGCTAACAGAAGCTTTGGAGAATGCATTATGAATCAAGCACAGCTAAACTCACGAAGCATTGCAGAGCCCAGGTATCATCAGCAGTCTTGGGAATCATGTGAGAAGTGAGATGTTGCAGACAGGGAGCCTATATGAGGATTACTGCCTGCTCAATACAACCTCGACATGTGTGTCATAATTAAGGCCCTCTTGAATATCTAGCCAGTGCTGTGACACACCTACAAATGCCTTCATTGTTTTATTAACCATACCTATCTTCAATTTAATTGTTCTTATAGGGGATTGTTCTTATTTTATAGGGCCCCTATAAAATGCATTTGATCGCATTTTCAAGCTGGAGATCAAAATACAAAAAAATCCAAAAGAAGTATTTATCCCCAGTATGTAATGATTTTACCTATTTTAATTTTATAAGAGTGAAAGAAATCTCTAGAAGCAAAATTTTATTTATAGTCATGCCTTGTGAACAACTGGATTTAGTTGAGATAGATCACAGAGGACCTTCATGGGTTGTAGAATTCAGGTGAGGTTTTTTTATTCACATCTAGTATTTCTTAAAACTTTGTAAACATCCAAACTGTATTTTACTTCCACTGAGATGGTGGCCATATTTTGCTATTTATTTGAATATATTGTTCTTGCTGACACCAACGTGTTACCACCAGCATGCTGTTGATAGAACTTGGTAGGAGTTGTTTGTGATAGGAATTCTACTCTTCCTATTGCTCCCTTAGCACCCAGTTATACACCATAGCTATACTATAAGTCCAATGTAACACTATTGTTGCACTGAAGCCTGACAAAGAATAATGCATTTAATCTTCATAGGGTGTGTCAACACGTGGTACAGTGCAGCACACAACTCACAGGTATATACCTACGCTCTCACATAGCTCCACTATTAACTAAAACACCCCTACTTACAGGAAAATATTCAGATTTAGTAAAAGTGTATCAGAATTCTATTTGGGTTTACCTATAAACTAGCACACACATTTTAAAATTTATTTTTGTATTCATAACTGTGGTTAAGTTTTATTATAGGCAGGTCAGAAGGCAGTTTGATAAATACAGAAATGGTACATTTTGTACTCTTCCACTGACGCTATGTAAAAATGTTATCAGGCAATTAATTTTTTCATTAAGAAAGCCCTAAATATTTTTCCATTTTCATTATCAAGATATTGTGCTCCATAGCAAGAGAAAGTAATTTTTTTATTGGTTGTGCAAAAGCCTGTTTATATTTACCTTTTCTTTAATATTTTATTTTCAATAATAAAAAGTCACTTTGACCTTATTAGAGAAACAAGGACCATCTACCTAGTGTTGCATAGCAGTAAACACATATGCAAACTGAATCTGAAAATAGTGAGTGTGTGAGAAGTCTGTTTCCTTACTGTATGCTCAGCTTGTCCCAAAGCTGTGGAAGTCCCTTGCATCCATACACACATGTGCATATAACACAAACCCCCACGCACATGTGCTCATACCTGAATCTGCAATGCCATCGCTGTGTCACCCCAAAATGATCACTAATCCTAAAGGTAAGTTCCAAGTACTGGCTGGAAGCAAGATGTGCTTCTATGCACCTTAAGATCCCAAAGATGAATGTTAAGGCATGAACAAATTATGACGTGCTACAAAACTTGCCACTTGTGTTAGCCCTGGGACACAAACCAGGTGCCTGAACCCCCAGAGCACATTTGTCCCACAAATAAATCTGTTCTTTGCCATAACAGCCACTACTCTCTGGAGGGGATGACTTGCTGGGGAAATCAGACCCATTCAAACCCCTTCTGCTGGGACCACATCCAGCTTCAGTAGAAAGAAGTAATTTTCATAAAACTTCAGCTCTATACCATGCTAATGGTAAAATATTAGAACCTTGATTCTGCTCTGACCTTTCTCTAGAACACTTCACAACTGACTGGGCACTTCTAAGGAAACAATGCAGTGCATTTATGTAGCAGATGTCAGAAACAATATTATCGCTGATACAACAGCATTTCTAGAGAGATCATGAAAGCATAAATGAATAAGAGAAAGGATATCCTAAGGTTCACCTCTTTATGCAGTCCAAAATGGAAGACTTTTTTGAAACATGCTGAATTTTAAAGCTACTCTTTGAGAACGTTTGGCTATCCCAGATAAAAATTTATAAATCAACTTTAAAAAGTGCAATGGGGAGAAAAAGTACCGAGCACACAAACAAAACACCCAAAGAGACCTGAACTTGTACATTGTGAGTCATTAGTCTTGGTTAACTCCTAAGCTGCACAGAGTTTGCCCTGGCTCTGCAACAGGACTAATCTCAGATGGCCAGAGTCTTCCATAACTGCAGACAATGTTCAGTGAGTGTAAGTTCAGCCACCCAACCGCTACCCTTTTCATCTCACTTTCTTTGTTAGCACTGATATTGATGTAATTAATGAAGCAAAAAATGTGAGCATTATGAAAAAAAGTGTCAAAAAATGCCAGCTCTCATATTTATCCATGAATCTTTCTGTAGACCAGTGAATGACATCGTAATTTTTTTTTTTAATAGCAGGAGATAATCTCTTTTAAAACTGAATTTCTCTTTTATTGAAACATTATACTGTCTCTTGTTTGTTCTGTGTAAATATATATTTCAGCAACTTACTTTTTGTAAGTTAGGCTTGCACAAAGAAAGAAGTGTTCAGGTTTGTTCTGTATTTGCATACTAATTTACACAAGAGCCACGGAAAAGCTTCCATTTGACCTTGAATCTAATTCATTGGTCAGAGTACATACTTCAGGAGGTTTTTTTTGCCATATTTCTTCCTAAACGCATACGTTAAAGTCATAATGATTCCTAATTAGATGAAATATAACAAGACATATAATTACTTTCTTTGCATCTGTTCATACATACACATTTCCTCATCAGTGGAGATTCCATTTCTTGGCCTTTAAATGTGGAAGCTTTTTAATTAGCAATGAAATGCTCTTTTTACTTCACTTACTTTTAGTTGCTTTTCTTAATGTACCACTGTGCCTTTGGTTTCTCATATCCATGTCCTTTGCTTTGATTTTTGAGGTCTGTGATATTCTGTGGTGGTTTCTAAGATAAATACTCCCTCAGGAAAATATGGTAAACACCAAAGCACAGTACAGAAAATGTCAAAACCAGGCATTTCTCTGTGTCTGATCTGTTTGGTTTCCTACTTATAATCAATAAGAAGAGCATGTGTTCCATTTCCAGTGTCAGTGTGAAATAGGCCAGATCCCAGAGCACATTTTCTTTATATTTTACCAAAACCTGATATTTTAATAGAGATGATTCCTGAAGGTTTTATGTACTAGACATGAGGTATTTCACTTTACCCATCATTCCTGACAGCTTCTTTAACTGCTCCTGAAACAGACTTAAACAGAAAACTTTCCTTGTTTGTGTGTTCTCTTTCCCTCATATTCATTTGTGTACAGTCACGTTAAAAGCTGGAAGAAGCATGGAAATAAACAGCATCCATGACTTCTGTGCCAGTTTTGAGAGCACTAGCTCCAGCTAGAGTTTAAAAAGCCAACAAATGCCCTCTTCCTCTTTATTCCTTCAGTGTCCTCTACTAGGGGAGAAAATCACTTTTCTAGTTTAGCAGTTTTTCTGAAATGTAAAAAAATTTACTGGTCCAGGACAAAAATGGAATGTCAATTTTAAACTGAAAATAAAAAAAAAAATTATATGGCACAAGCAAAGGAATTCTTGTTTTGATATTTAAGTATGGTTTCAAATTAACAATTAATTTAATTAACAGAGAAATAACTCAAACAGAAATTTCAAATATACATATATTTAAAAATAGCAAAACTAATCTTGTGAGAATTTTAGCATATAGAAAAAGGTGGTGCCTACAGCAAGTGCTTTTGCCATAAATGTCATTTATTTGGGCTTTTTAAATCCATCTTATGTGACCTAACATATTTAACAAGGGTATTGTGGCCTATTAAGATATTCTAGTCCCCAGTTACTTTCTTGTAAAATAAAATGGGTTGCAATATCTTAGCTCAGCCACTTTCTCCAACTGAAATCTTAATTTATACTATAAGTGAAAACACCTAAGTGCTAATCACTGCAAAACACTGATAGACTCACTCTAAAGTGGTGCAAAGACTTATGGTCAGGAGCACAAAGATGGACTTTATTACCACAGTGGCAAGGGCTTTGATGCCATTGTGCCACTTCTGTGTTGGAAGATGAGAAGGGAAAAGAAGCAGCCAAGAGAGGAAATGACAAAAAATAGTAGAAGAGCCTGGCTACTCACTGCAGCAGCTGATGTTGACAATTCCTTCTAAAAGCAAGGTTTCTGCCATCATCTCCTAACTGTTTAAAGCAGGGCACCATGCCACACCATCACCTGCCCCCAGAGGAACATCAGCCACCAAATGGACTTTTCAGCACATTGCTGCAGACCACAGTCATTTTGTAGTTGCCAGCCCTCTCCCTTCTCAGAAAACCACATACCTTGTCTTTAGAGTTGGCTCTACTCCCTCTGCTTAGGAATTGGGAATGGGTCATTGAGGGGTAAGTAGACAGATAGAAAATAAAAAATTATTTTCTTTAAATAAAGCAGTTATTTGCTTCAAAGCATCAGGCTCAGTCACCTTATAAACTCAATGCTGTTGAGAGTTTCAAATGATGCTTGCCTTTGCAGCCCACACCTGCTGAAGCTGATTGCTCCATTGCCAGAATTCCAGTTCTCTATTACTCAGCAAATGTGCTTGGCTCCACCTTTCCATCTTCAATTTTCAGTGTACATTCATATTTTTTCCCACCTGTGATAGAACTAGATTTCATTGCAAAGGACAATGACTGCCATTAAGTGGAAATATTTCTCAATTTGATTAATTATCTATTCACTCACAGGCTTTTTCCAGATGGCCTCCAATCTGCAAGTTCATGAACAGCTCTACCTTTCAACCTTAAGTATACTATAACTAAGCAGGCAGTCTCGATTGACAAAGCTGTCAACTCAGTGTTCATGGTTCAAAGAGATGGGGGAATTGTTGGATCTCAAGAATCTGAAGTTCTTGAGCTTTCTGTGCTTCCTGGCACAGACCCTCTTGAAAACACACACATCTAACCCACTACACATTTGTGATTTACACATTTTGTGATTTTTCCTAGAAATATCAGGCCCAGATGCCTACTTTTCTGGCACTTTTCCTGGAGTGTTACGTAGTGGTACTTGCTCACACTAATGATGTATGTCAGGCATACAAAGCTGCAAGCTTTAGAGCATTTAATGCAGCAATTCTGAAATGTTTTGTCTTGCTAACCTCTTATAATTAGATCATGATAATTACATTTATGTAACGAGTAAATCACTTCTTCAATCTTTACCACTTTATTACTAACCATTCTGTCTCTGTTTTCTTCCTGATGCAGAAATTTAATTGACTCAGCAAAAATTGTTACATTTTCCTGATGTAGGCCATTCTATCTGTTTTATAGGTTCACATGCTCAGACTTATGGATATCTATACTGCTATGATCTGTATGAGTTGTGCCCCTTAGTATATAATGATGTCCTCAGTTTTTTTGAAGGTGGAATAAAGGGGCAGACTATATAACTGCAGTCTAGAAGTAGGAAGAAAATGGGGCACTTCCCCCTGATTATATCCTCTGACCTAACCATGGCTGCCAAATACACCCGTCCTTGTAAATATTTTCTATTTCTAGTACTGTTGAATACTTGGAGGTATTAGAAATAATAAAGGTATGTGTTGGGCACAGATCCACAGGAAACACTTCAGGCGTGTAGACAGTTTAAGCTGATTTCTGTGGTATACCAACAAAACAAGTCTCCTATAAAGAACTATGTCTTTCTCGTACATTTGTTATTCAGTGCACATCCTTGAATATTTAATTACACACACAAATACAAAGAGTTTAAAAGAAACAGAAAAACAAAACACCTTTCTAGTGCTACACATCAACCAGCTGCTTCTCCATCTGGTGCATTTTGTCTGCTTCATCATAGTCCCAGCCATATTACCTGAGACCTGACTTTACTGAGGTTCCTGATAAACTGTTTCATACTGAGAACTTGTGCATGGAGTTATCTCTGTATCTCCTTACACTATACCATTTCTCAGAGAAAATATGACTTTGAGCATATGTGCTTGTTAGCTTAAGAGTATATTAGTTTGCTTTTTTGTTCTTATATAGATCAAACTCTAGAACTGTGATACAACAAAAACCTTCTGATACCCAAACAGTCAGAAATATGCAACGAAAATTGCCTTAACCATTTTTATATATGCCTCCATAGAAAAATATGATTTGATGCAAATATTAAGAATGCATCTTGAAAGTTGCAAGAAACAGTTAAAAGGCTGTGCAGTATTAGAGCTGGTGAGATGGAAATGGAGATAGAGAAATGCTTTCAGAATTATGCTTCTGTGGCAGACACCACAGAGAATTTGGCACCTTGGACCCTGACAACACACAAAAGTGCGATTCTGCTTTCCTACCACCCTCCAGCACTACAACCAAAATCAGATCTGAAGAAGCGGCAAAGCAATTTTTGGCAACAGGCTGGCCAACCTGCTGAGGCGAGCTTTAAGCTGAAAGATTTCAGGGCCCTCTAGACCTGTAGTGGTGGCACCTGTGCCATGCTCCAACCAACTAGGGAATAAACCAGGCCAACCAGAGCAGCAGAGTTCCTTAGCTGCTTCCCAGGATGAGGACCAGAAGACAACCACCCCAAGTGTGTGTGTACAGTGCACACAGCCTGGGGACCAAACAGGAGGAACCGGAGCTCTGCACCCACTCAAAGTCACACAATCATAGGAATAACTGAAGCATGGAGTAACAACTCACATGACAGGAGGATGGTGATGGATGGCTGTAAGCTGTAAAGACAGAAGGAAGAGGAGCAGGAGTCACTCTCTCTGTTAAGGAGAACTGGATTGCATAGCATTCAACATTGGCAATTTAGGAATTCCTATTTAATGCCTCTGAATCAAAATCAGAGAGGTTGTCTCCAAAAAGGATCTTACAGCAGGCACCTGCCATCCATCTCAAAACCAATATGACAAGGCCAACAAGAAAATATTTGGGTTACTTAAGCAATCTTCAAATGAACAGAGCATGGTTCTTATGGATGACTTCAACTGCACAAATTTTTGTTGGAAGAATATAGCAACTCACATGACATCCATCAAGTTTCTGGAACATGTAAAGGACTGCTTCCTCATACAGATGTCAGAAGTGTCAACCAGGAATGAGGCACTACTGTATTTGCTACTCACAAACCAAGGTGCACTATTATCATTAATTTCCATGTCACATTCACCTCTTTTCATCAAAAAGGACACACTTGTATAGGAGGATATGTGGTAAACTCAACCTCATCAACAGTAAACTGTTTCCACTGTAACATTTTTCTTCCAAAATTTTAAAGAAGCCTAATTGTCACCTCAGCTAAATGAATATTTGTCATCATTTTCTGATGAAATATATAGACCGGAGTTAGTCAGAACTGTAAACATTCAGTAGATTTTAAAACCTACAATTTTTTAAAGTGAGTACCATTAGAAAAAATATCACAAATCAATCACACCTGCACTGTAATACACACTGAAATAACTAAAAGCATCTTGCAGTGATTTCAACAGGCTGATCTTTAATTGTTATCCGTGAATGTGCATGCATAACTATATCTGGACACTTTTTGGATTTAAAAAATATATATATAAAGGCCAAACCAGTGTTCTGTATCACCGATGATGATGAGATTATTTTCCCAAGCATGCTTGGATTTGACTCACTGACATAAGGCAGACAGGACATACTATTCTAATGTTAAGTCTTCATATCTGCAGCTTGACAGGTCCACAAAAATACGTTAAATCCAAAGGCTGAAGTGAATCCTTAAAAGGACAACTTGAAAGAGAAAACAATTGCAACCTCCAGAAAGAAACCTCAGCAGATAATTGCTGTGCAGGTTCCACATAAGAAGCAAAATGAAATACAGGAAGATAAACCAATGACTCATCCTGTAAAACAATGTTTTCTGTGGCAAAGGAATCAGTCAGAGAATGGTTGGGATTATTTTAAGAAAGCAAAGTTTAGCACTGAGTATGAGTGTAGACTTGTGTTTATGGGTCTTTATCATACACAAAAATATATAGTTATCTAATAAAGCTGGGATAAAGAATATATAGATACACTATGATATTGCATAAACTCCTCTGCATGTATTTACTGTTGGAACCTGCAGATTTTCCTTTCACTTCCAATCTTCTTCAACTGTTTAGTGTTCATTATCTGGCATTTCATTTTATCATATAAAGAGTTTATTAGGAGCACACAGACTTGCCAATACCAACAGGTTGAGCTGGGTTCAGTCTCCAAGAAAAATACATCCAATTAAAGGAAGTTTAAAAATGTATGTTTTGTGGCATTTCACTATTCTTCAATAAGAAACAAACTTTACGTGAATCCTCACATTTTCCTCTGGATAGCAAGTGAAATGAGCAATTAAACACCACTTTTTTAAACTATTTCTCTGAAGTTCCTTCTTTGACTTTTGACACAAACTGGCTGTGAGCTCTTCAATGGTAGGGGAGACAAGCAAACTGTCACCAAGGTTGGCTCAAATTTTGAATAAATATAAGGAAAGAACTGCACACAAGCAGTATCATAAGAGAGAAAACTAACTGGTGAAGATGAATATTATATATATTTGCTTCCTAGGACCCTGCTAGCTATATTTATAGCATTCTATCCCCCAAAAAATTCTCAGAAAGTTAGTATAGGAAATGTATCTCAACAATGCACCCAGTTGTTGTTTCCTTCACACAATTTGCATCCCACATGGATTCTTTCTAATATAATTACCTTTGTCTGTTGGAGGTTTAAACTTACATCATTCGTATGCATAATATTTATATTCATAATTCTTTTTCAAAAACTACCTTATTCTCCAAGGCTTGTTACAATATTTTGAGAAATATAGTAAAATAAATATTTACTTTTGAATGTAGTGATTCCAAAATTCTAATACCCAGAAGATGGCAATCTGGTAAATGGGAAATCAGTTCTAAACAGGTCTATTTACGTTACAATTGGTAAAGGGTATGAGAAGTGTATAATGAGTAACTGTAAAAAAATGGCTATTATTTGTTTACTTTCATAGAAGAAAATCCATAGACCCAGGTAGGGATTAAAAATTTTAAAAACTGAAAGCTTTAGCTTGCTTATTTAATTTTGTTTAAAATTTTAAACCCCAAGACATTTCCAAGAGATGGCTATCATGTCAGCAGCACTAGAGAAACCAATGGTCGTAGTTGTTTTGTGGGTTTACCTGCAACACACGTGCCATTATTTTTTGATAGTAATGTAAGACAAAAAAAACTATCAAATTGCTAATTGCTTCCAGTTGCTCTTGGATTAATGGAGGAAATAATGAAAATCTGCTGTTTCTACCTTTGCATTAGATTTCAGACTGTGATTCCCTTCCAACCTAACAGTCTATTAGTGAAGTTTTTCTATGTTAATTAATAAATTTTGTCTCATACTTAACAGGATTAATATTAGACATCAAGACTTAGTAACCTTCTTTCTAAAAAGGTTAAATCCCCACAATACTAAATGTCAAATTATTTTCTTAAAATGAGCTTGAATGCTTGGTCTTCAACTATATGAAATCATGAAACCAGAATAAGTTTCTTATGATTTGTTTGTGTTCCTGCTAAACTGACAGATAATATTGAGGCGGGAGCAGAGCCAGAGCATGAAGCATCTTCCTCTCTGCTTGGGAAATTGTCTTCTGTGTTTTTGCACTGCTGGCATCCTCAAAAGGATGCCTTGTAACTCAGCATGAAAAGATGCAATTCTTTCACTGAAAATACTTACCCTGGAAGTAACAGAAAGTTAGTGTGTATCTTAAACAGACAAAGAAAGTGAGCAATAATGCCTAATAGCTGATAGTGTTCTGTACCTGATCTTCTCTTCAGTGTAATTAATTGGAAATTTTTCTCTGTCTTGAACAGTACCAGTGCTGGGCCCTGCAGTCTCAAAATGAACCTGCTGTAAAATACTTCCTACTTTCTTTCTCATTAGTGAGAACATACAAATATTAAACCTGAATGTTTCACCTGCATGATTTTGTTCAGTTCTGCTACACTAAAAATAAATGGATTACTTATCCATGCAGTCAATCTAAAGCTTGACTAGCTCTAGCTGACAATCAGTTTTTAAAGGTGAAAGAGTACCTCATTATACAAATATAGTTGAACCTTTTAGTATCACACACTGATGGGAACTTGGTATCGTGGATTCTTACCCAAGAGTTTTATGCATGTAAGTTTGAAATCATTAGATTTTTATTTTATTTCTGAGATGTGCTTGCATAAAGGAGATTCACAGAATGAAAAAAAAAAAAACAAAACCAAAACAAAACCAAAAGACCAACCAAACAAAAAACACCAAAAAAGAGTGCATGTAAATGAACCCAGTGAGGGCTTCATTCCCCAGCATAATACATGTTATTCTACCAGGGACTCCTTGTAAAATGGCTGCTCTGGGCATAAACCTGATGCAAAATACATTCCATATTGCAGCCTCTGTTACTTAGATCATTAGCAGGTTTTGCAAACATTAGCTGTAAGCATATTTATGAGGTTCTTTATTCCCTTCTATTGCTTAAAAAAGAAAAACAAAAAAATTTATTAATATATTCCACCAATAAACATCTTTTTAAATGTATGAAACTTCTGTTCTAAAGAAAATGCAAGTATTGCAAAAACTTTTGTTCAGTTAGGCAATAATGCCCTATTTACACTGTTTCTTTTACTTAAAGCCAGGACCAAAATACTTGTGGTCTATACAAGTGCTTTCAACATTTCACACTTAGCAAAATGGGGTGAGAATGTAAACAAGCATATCTAAATTAGTATTGTGAACTTACTAGTTTGTATATTTTGCAAGTTTGTTTGAATTTGTTGCTTTGAACTAGAATGGCATGATTTATATTGAAGAACCCCCTCAGAAATATTCTTTGTGAAGTGTTTCCAATATAGGAAAAAATACTCGCCTCCCTCTCACCCTTGTCTTAGATACATTACAATATTTCGTACCTTCTCCTCTTTATCCAGCTGATCTATTATCTTGAGGGGATTGTATTTCTGAAAAGCTAAAGAAAACATTCATCCATCAGCCATAGATCACAAAGTTCACATTGAATGTACATGAAATGTTTAATTTTGTGCTCTACAAAATATCACAGTTTCCTTATCGCCCCGTTCCACCCTTTCCATCCCTATTTCTTCTCTCACTGAGATCTCTGCACAAGGCTAAAGAGACAAGGTCAAAAAGATCTAAACGGTAGACAGTCCTCTACCAAACACCTAGAAAACAATCAGTCTTATCCCCAGTTAATCCTGAAATCAGGGCAGGTGGTTAGTCCTGTAAGGGGCCTGATCTGCAGAGAGTGCAAATCAGTGTCACTCCACTGGAATGCAATTAGGCCAACTTCACACCATTTAAGAATATGCTTTGGGATTTAGTTTAGCTGATGCCAGAGCTAAGAAAAAGCAATCCTTGATTCTTAGAACCAAGGTCAACTTAGGCAAGCAGTAAGTTATTGCTTGCTTTCTTTGTTTATCATTCACAGTGTTGTTATTTTATCTTTTATTAAGAAAGTAAAGATAAATGCTTTAAGGTGTACCTTTCAACGCTTAAAGCATTTTATAGATCTGTGTAGACAACTGATGCTATCATCAAAGTCAATAACAAGAAAATGTAAATTGTATTTTATTCTCACAGTTTAAGGATTTTAGTATTTTTTTAATAGCTGCAGGGATTCACAGCGCAGGTATACGAAAATTAGAATTTCTTTTTATTTTGCAAACTTTTTATTATGCATGTTACAGGCAAGCTAGAAAAAATAGGTACAGCAGTGATTAGGAAGGGATATATTATTGCCACATTATAACTCACAAACAAGTACTAGAAGCTCAAATTTTTTGAGTCATAGAATCTTATCATCACTCATCTTTTAGATTAAGGCAGCATTCATTGATTTATATCAGATGTAAAGAAGTTCCCTTGTCGCAATTCTTTCTGATCCACAGGGTATAATTCTGATAAAGTATGAGAGTATGCAATAGGGTCATTAAGAATTATTTTCATGCATGTAAAAAGAAATGAAAAATATGTTCATTTTTACTGCTAATCTCTTCAAAGTGACAGCTTCTTATTATCTTCTATTATGTACTAAAAATATTTAACAAATATGATTGAACAATTTTTGACTTTATAGGGTTTACAGATAAAATGTAAGCCCAATATACCTAAAAGCTAGAAATACATCTACGAGAAAGGGATGGAATTGTATCTTCTCTTTTTAAATATGACAGGGTAAAGAAGGTCATGACAGAGAGTACTTTGATGGCTAAAAATTCACTCACTTGTCTGACTAGTAATAAGTAGGCATCTTATCCTATTTTCTAAATGCAGTGAACAAATTCCCAGGAAGTAAGTTTAAAAAAGTAGGTTAAAGTGTGTGGTTAATTAATTTTCACTTTTTTTGAGGTTGCAGGTTGCACATATGGGCATTCCTGTGAGCTCTATTTGTTCCCGTGAAGAAAGCTTGCAGGTCATGGTAACTGTGTATATGTATACATTCTTGATTACACTTCGTATTTACTGGGATCCTCATATTCACAAAGAATAGCGAACATTTTCAGAGGTGCTGTAGTAAATAGCACCTGTAGAAAAAGTACCACTGCTTGGTCCTATACTTATAATCCTCCTTCAACATCACCTCCCCCAGCCCAAACTAACAACCAAAGCCAAACATTCATTTGGAGCTTTTCAGAATGTTGCAAAAGACCTCCAAGGTCATCAGGTCCAAGCTTTGACTGAAACCCACCACACCAACTACACCGTAGCACAAAGTGGCATGATATAGACATGAAGAAGACAAGCTTGTACTTGTCTTCTGAACACTTCCAGGGATGGAGACTTCACTTCACTATCCTTTTCCAATGCTTAACCACTCTTTCAGTGAGGAGATTTTTTCTAACATCCAACCTGAGCCCCACCTTGGCTCAACTTGAGGCTGTTTCCCCTTGCCCTATTGCTAGTTGTCTGGGAGAAGAAGCTAATCCCCACCTCCAGCCTTGCCACAACCACGTTTCTGTGATTCTATATTTCTTAAAACATTTTAATCAAGATTCCCAAAAAAGAAATTAATCCCATTTTTATTCCAGAATTTTATTAAACTAAATGTTTACTTCTGCAAACTACTGTTGATTGGGAAAGTTGAATTTAAAAACTAATTACTCCTGTTATTTGAGAAGATTATGGAAAAAGCACAGATCAGAATGATCAGAATTCAGAAATGGTGACAATATTAGAAACATTCTATGCTAAGGTATTTTACCCAGGTAGTCAATTTTAAAAACCACAGCCCACCAACGCTAAGATATTTCCTCATGATAAATAAATGCCTCCTAGAAAATCAGAGGGCCCATTAAATGCATGTATTCTAGTTTTTGAATAAAAAACCCCAGAGCAATATAGTATATGATTCTGATATGGCCTTTGTAAACTTTTGATATGAGGCTTACTGCTATTGTTGCAAATAACCCAGCTACCATATATGTAAATGTCATATAAAATGGATTCCAGTTAATTTCCAAGAGGGGCTGAAATACCCTCTCTAGTTGAAGAAAAGTGCATGTGAAAAGAAACATGTGGATTGGGAATTTTTTCCCTAGTAATTTGATTTGACATTGTGCTGGGTGCTTGCTATTATTTCTTATTTCAGTTGTCCCCAGTTTTCAGGAAGGAATTATCATCTCTGTCATTTAATGCATTGCAATTCCATAAATACGAATGGGGATAATTTAATGGATATTCTGATGCTAGGTGGATCTTAGTGGCGAAATTGAACAGAACAGAGCAGGAATTAGATCCATAGAACTGCAAACATTAAAAAGGAGGAAATTGCTTGACAGTTACAGTACTAAGCTCCTCTAAGTCATATTTTGGTCTTGTAAAACACTCTTCATGCTATTTTAATTAATAAAACTGTTATCTACAACTTCATTTAATAAAATCCATGTGTCTATTATGCAGCTTGAAAAATGGTGGAACTCCTTTAAATAATGGAACAACTTGAATAGAATAAGGAAAAAAAATCAGAAATGCTCAATCTGTAATGATTTTATTAGCTCTTCTTTTTATTTTCAAAGTCGTTTCCGTTAGTTTATCCTGCATGGGAAACAGTATTTAAATTAACATTTCTGTCTTTGCATGAAAGATGATGTGAGATGATTATGTGAGCTTTTCAGCTTTCCAGCAGACTAGCAATAACAAAAACCATCCACATTGTTTATATCTTAGTAATGACATATCTATTTCTGTAATCAATAATCATGCATTGCTACATTTCAAAAGAACCCTCTTTCTTAGGACTGCTTAGAGATGCATGATGAAGGAGTTGATTATACCAAAGAAAAGAGAGTGTGGCACTATATTATACCTCGGATTCTTGGTATTTCAGCTAAAATTGTCTTTTATGCTTTTTGGTGGAAGTTAAATTGCTATAGTGTATGTCTTGAGTTATAAATAAGTATATCAGCGGTCTTTTATAGAAGATCTTTCTAACACTAAGGCACTTCCATGTCACCTGGAGTCAAGCTGAGTTTTGCTGGTTTTCCTCCAATAATCTGGAAAAAATTCAAAGAACCTCATGATAAATTATAAAACTCCAAGGCTGAGTCCAAAGCAGAGTTACTGGTAAATGCCATGCTGATTTACCTGGCAGTAAGATGAACATATGCAAAAAGATGATGAGATTAAAAACTTTTTTCATCACAAGGCTAACTCCACTCTTTGCTAATAGTCCTGGAATTTGACTGCCTTAGCTAATATACAGCATCTGGATAACTTATTATCTAGGAAAAAAATTTTTCTATTGGACCTGATTTGACTTTTACTCCACCACATTCAATTGGAGACACTAATGGGAATCACACCTTTGATTTTATAGGTGCCTTCCTAATAATAATAATGATAATAATAATAGTAATAATAATTCCTTCTTAATAATGGTGTTTATTATTTTCAAATAAACCACTGATGATCAACTTAGAAACAGATCTAATTTTGCTTAACACATTTTTGACATTAAGAGAAAAATTATGGAATAAATCATTATTAAAATACATGATTTAAAGCAAGCACTTCATCCCATTGCTCTGTGCACCTATTTAGACTCATAAATTCTCCAAGTTTTATTGGAATTTCTTTCAAACCAGTTTTAACTCTGCACTTGTGTCTTCACCTAGAGGACCTCAAAATGACAACAAAATTCATAAGTGCTTTAAATTCTGATACAGTTCAAATACAGCAATGCCTGTATTTCCTGTCTCTAAATGTTTTTACCTGCACGGAACCTTTTACTGTCAATTTCAAAGATAGGATTTAGAGAATTAAGTAAAATATATGCCTTAAAGCCCTATTCAATTTCCTAAGCTGCACAGAATACTACCCTACTTTTCAAAGAAATATCATATTGTTTGTCACAGGGAGCAGAAGTGATAGGAGAAATATTTTGTTTCAATTTCAACACAGATCATACAAACCTAATTAGAATAGATATTCTTCTCAAATTAAGTTGATAATAAGATTAGTCACAGGCAGTTAAGAAAATATGTAGACAGTATGTCTCACAGAAAATATTTGATTAAACCACTTTAGGTTTCATTTATTTTTGCATAATCTACATGTCATTTACTCTATGTTATATTTGAATATAGTAACAGGAATCCAAGCTATATGAGGGTTTACTCAACCAGTCATTTGTAGTTAACTCTTCACATGGTGCATTCATCTGGTCATGTGAATTGTTCACTCAAGATTTATATCTGATAAAATATACATTGGTAATTGACAACCATGACATATATTTCACATAAATTGGGTGACTCACCCTTGGTAGCAGTTTAATTATAGCTGAAAAGGATAACACTCTGAAGAACTTCCAGAGTTTGTGGTTTGCACAAGTGAAAGTGAATATAACAGTTTCTGATCTTTCTCAAATTGTTTTTACAAATTTAGGTGAATCACTGTATCACTGTAGGTGACTTAGTACACTTACAATATGAATCAAGAAATAATTTTGACTATTTTCAGTATGACAAAAATAATTTTATCAGGAAACTTGTGTCAATAATAATATAAGATTTTGTATTTAAGATTTCTCCTGATGACAGTTACATCCTTCCCATATTTTGAAATATGGGAAACATATTTCAAAAACCAAAACAATTGAAATAAAACTTCAAACCCTAACCCACTTTTTCTTTTATTTTAATGCCTGCCTAGCAGGTTAGGAGATAAAAAGCAGGCATGATGTTTATTTCTCCTTGCTAGATACAATTGCAGATTTATAGAACTTCATGCTTTCCTTGTAGAGACAACATTTCAACTTTGTCAATACACAGAGTTCTGAAAGTAATGAAAGAATTTTAAAAAACCAAAAGAAAAAAAAAGAGAGAGAGAGAAAGGAAGCTGGACAGCTGTTATTTTTGGTTAAGGATATTATAGTTTATAAAGAAAGCTCCCAGAGAAGAATGCAATGTTTATGTGCACATTCCTTACAGATGATAGTCATTAAAGAGAGGCTTTGTGGTTAACCCCTGTCAATGGGAATGTATGGATTCTGGTAGGAAAAAGAATTATATGCGACCACAATTTGTAGGAAAGTTTTATTTTTAAAGTATTGACTACGTGGTTATGAACAAAGATATTTGAGGACAGCAGTAGGGAAGTGAAGATTTGCTCTCACTCCTCCTCAAATCAGTAGATGAGATAAGCCCCTCTGATTTAACAGAGGAAAATCTAGTTTAGAAAATTTTATGCTAAAGGTAGACAGCATTTTCTAATTTTATATTCAGTTTACAGTGGATTTCTATAGCATGAACTTAGGATGCTTTTTCAAAAAAATTAAATTCAATTAATTTTAAATGTTTTACAGCAGCTTCTCTAGGTCAGAAATGTATTTTGGTGACCATCTGATGTTTGACTGATTCAACTAGGGTTTGCTTTGTATCAACAGATTAATAAATTATTCTGTAAAAGAAGCCAAATCAGACACATATAATTATTTAAAATTATAGAATAATAATCACTACTCTCTCAAATAAATCATAATATTACAGAGAAAACATTTTCCTCCTGTATTTGATGGATTGACTTTCTGACGAAAAAATAAAATAAAATCTGAATCACTGAATGAATGACAGAATCATGGAAAGAAGTCCTTTTGGGATTTTCATAAAAAATTTTACTTTCTAGCAGTCATATAACCCTTCTGTCACTCCAATTAGGACAAACCAATATAAAACAATTTGCACTGTATTCCACATGTTATTGCATGTTGATACACCTCCCCTAGAAGTCTGAACACATACTTAATCTTAATCAGATGGTAATAAGCTTTAAGAAGAAAGAAGCTGATATATGAAGTTTAATCTCTTCTTATGCGTTAAGAAGGACAATCAGGGCTAAGTTTCCAAAAGACATGTATTAAACTGTAATGCGGCAGAAACAGTCATTTTTGCAGACAAAAGGATGAGATATACAAATATATGAATGCACAAATCCAACTGTTTTGTAGGAACAAATAACTTGTCCCGTTTTAACTGCCTTTGATATTGCTTAAGGGCAGAAATCATGCACGAGCAGAATTTCGAAAAAGCACATTCCAAAATAAAAACTGAGATTCTGCTTCTTATAAGTATTGGAATATCTCTGAAGAATCATCTAATGTTCTAGGATTCTCATTAAGTGGGTTACATTCTGAATTGCTCCTAAGTTAGTTGTCCCATTCTCATTGAAATCAATAGCAATCAGTGCAAATTCGGTACAAAAGGCTCAACCTTATTTAGGCAATTTTTTTGTTTGTTTTAGAAGCTTTCTTCACTGAAAGGATAGTTAAGCATTGGAATGGGCTGTCCAGGGAAGCAGTACAGTCACCATCCCCGGAACTGTTTAAGAAATGTGGCACTTAGTGCCATGGCCTAGTTGATGAAGTGGTGATTGGTCAAGGATTGGACTTGGAGATCTTGGAGGTCTTTTCCAACCTCAGTGACTCTAGGATCCTATTCTATGATCTCCAATCACCTAGTGCAGCATCTTAACCTGGCTATGGGAGGCATTGTTTGTGTGAAGTTTACTGGGATATCTTTGATACAGCATAGCTCAGTGTGGCGTAGAAACATCCTGCTGTAAACCAGCAGAGGGGAAGTGACCAGGTGCTGGGGATGTCACTTGCTGGTGTTCTGGAGCATGCTGTACAATAGATATTTTCATTTTTGAAGACCACAGTAAGTTAAACAAACTAAATATACAATGAGTTTCAATCGAGCTACTCTTACACCTTTGCATATAGGGTTGACACAGGCCCAGATCCTCAGTTGTTATAAGTGGCTATCAGTAGAAGAACATGAACTTGGAGCTGCCTTGATTTACATTTGATGTTTGGATTTGGGTTGATTGCTTAGGGGTTTTTGTTTAGTTTGTAGGGTTTTTCTGTATTGTTTCTTGTGTTGTTTTTGTTGGATTTTGTTTAGTTTTTTGTTCCTTTTTGGTTTTGGGGGTTTTTTTTAGTTTTTTTTTGGGGGGGTGGGGGTTGGGGGGGTGGTGTCTTTCCCATTTCTTTTCCCATAATCTGTGTTTTTTATATTTTTGGTCTGCCCATCTGCCCGGCCTTCTCTTTACCCATTCACCTACGTTTGGGCACTACATGTTGTTGCAGGATGTGAATTAACTTAATATTTAAACCTCGAAAGGTAATAATCGCATTTTGTAAGACTTTGTTTAGACCTCATCTAAAATCAGTGAGAGCAGAATATGTAAGTCTGGAAAAAAGACTTAATGAGGACAGACTTAATAATATATAACTACATGAAGGGTTAGTGGGGTAAGTGAAGATATGAACCAAGAATGAACTTGCTTTCATTGTATTCAAATATAAATTGTATGCATAAGCTAAAATGATGAACACAGACATGAAAGGGGAAGAAAAAGGGGAGCTTTTAAAGTTCATTGAGACAGAAAGAGATGTCTGAAAATTTTGCATGCAACACTTATTCCTATTCTAAACATAAAATAACTGTATTGTATCAGCTCATTCTTACAATAGGAAATAGGAAAATCAAATAGGAAAATGCTAAGAGATGGGAAGAAAAAGCCTGGTAAAAACATTCTTCAGTTACAAATGTAGCACTGCATTACATGGCGTGGCTGCTTAAGACAAAATAACTATTTCAAACCCTTTCTGCAGTTTCTAAAAGGCCTTTCTTTCTTTAACTGTATTATCACCATCAGACAAATCACATCTCTTTCTTGCTAACTGGAAGATGCAACTTTATAACTGAATTAAAAAGCTACTGTGAAACAATGATCCAGAGCGCTGTCTAAAAGCGTTTGTTAGGATAGTCCTTCATCCTGTGGTTTTACATGCTCGGGGCACAGTTTTTGACAGGGACTATTGGAAGATTGAATTTTGATGACTAAAGATATTACAAAAACAAGAGAGAAAAAACTGAAATGTCTTTTTTTTTTTTTTTTTCAATATATCATAGTGCTTTGTAGTGGGAAAGAGCAGCTTTCAAAATAGTAAGATGCAGATGAGGGCGTGTACTCTTACAACCTACTCTTTTAGAAGGCGGAGCAGAATGATAGCAGGGAATTTGAAAACTTAAAACTCAGCTAAGAAAGGATGAAGAAATATTCTTCCCCAGAGAAAGTAGCTGATGAAAAAGGAGATATCTGTCATTTTACAGCTGAATAGTAATTAATCAGCTCTTAGTCCCTACAACCACACTTACAGGCTAATAAGATTTGTAAGTCCTGGACTTCTCCTATAACCAGTGTTGCTACTAAGCAGAGATTTGAACTCTTGGATTTGTTGTCATGTGAAAGTAACCTTTTATTCAATTTTTAGAGGGGTCTCTGTCTGGAAGTATAAAGAACATGCCTTACATCTTTCCATCATGATGCACTTTATTTACTGTAAGGAATTTCACTAGTGTTCACTTTCAGCACAAAATGAAATATACGAGTATTTATATGTCTATATAGCTCCTTACTTAAATATACACATTTATGAAGATACATTTATACAGTAAAATATATGCATAAATTGTTTCTGGTAATCAAATATCAACTAGAAGGGGAGAAGATACAACTAAAAGTCACAAAGTAGATCACTCATTTCACTTCTTATATTGAGGAATAGCATGGTTTGATTACAGCAGGCAAATGGTGGAACTGTACTGGAAAACAAAGACTAAATTAGACTGGGTGTTTCAAAGGTGGGCAAGGGATTGAGCAGTAATCCAAATTTTGAAGTACCTGACCCACGTAGCCTCTCACAGGTCTCAGCAGTGAAAAATGTCCTCATTTGGGGTTTCAGCACCTTTTCATGCAGCTCAGATGCTGAAGAATATGAAATAGGACTAAGATGTGTTTCTCCAGTTTTCTAATAGCTCTAATTTTTTTTCTCTTCTGATGTCCTCAGACAATTCAGGACATAAAGAAGCAGGTTCCCACTCAGACCCTCTGTAGAGAGATGTTGTCTCTGAAGTTCTGCAGCAACTCATTGATACTTTCTTTAGTCACTGCAGTTTGGGGAGATCACCATGGCAAATGTGGGAGATCTTGAGTGCCGGAAAGAGTGCAGATAAAAAGAATGGAAGAAAGACCCAGATTACACACAGTCTTTACAAAATACCCATTAAATGAAAATTTTATTCTAAAAATCTCTAATGTAAAGCCACAAAGTTTAAACATTTGAACATAAAGAAAAATTAGAGACAGGTCATATATAATCAGTTGAAACTGGGAAATGAAAGAAACAGAACAAATAAGCAAATAAAAACATCCCTTATTAAACCTTCTGTAAACAAGGTGAGACCAAAGACTGTAAACTCTTGATTTCATAAACCTGAGCTACAAAAGGAGGGCCAAGCTATTGGTATGTCACTGCTCTTTGAAATTAATTTCATTCTGCAGTTCAGCACAATTAAATCTTTGCCCTTAAGACATCAGTGGAAAGGAATGGAAGTTATTTGCTTTTTTTTTCCTCCCCCCTCAATGACATCTCTTCAGTAGCAGACAGGAATTTGCCCTCTGTTTTCAGTTTGTATAACATCATACTGTGCTTAAATAACCTACAGGGTGAAATTCAACCTGATGTAGTTTCAATTCCTTCAAGAACATACAGCTATATTTTCCTTAGCAAGTTATTCTTCTGAGATTTGGTATAATATCTGAAATACCGCATTTTAAGGATCAAAGGAAATGTCACCCATGGGGTACAGTGATGCTGAAAATACAGAAGCCACAGCTCCTCACAGAGGAACAAAGTTTAAATAAAGATACAACAAACCCAACAATGATGGGTCACAGTACACTGAGAAAAGTCAAGCAAACACAAATGGGTCATGCTCCACTTACAGTCCTACAAAATACACCCAGTAAACATCCTTTGAACAACAATAACTTTAGTCTACTTTTCTAAATGTTCAATGCATGTATTTTCTTTAGACAGAGGCATATAAACAGAGCATGTTTTTTTCTCTCTAGAGTTGCTTTTTTCTTTTCTGTCTATCCATACCATTTCTATGCACTATGGAAACTCTCTTTCAAAGTTAAATTCAAGTAATAGGGACTAATTAGTCAAATTTCTAAAAGGGTTAAGCCAATCCACATAAGTCTCAAGTACAGGCAGATAGGACAGTCCTAGAATGTAAAAATGGAAATCAAATTTTTAAAAATATAAAAATTACAGAAGATAACTTTTAGGACTTGTTATCTTAAAATAACTGTACAAGCAGTACATAATTGCTACAAGAGATTGTTTTTTTCACAGCAAAGGATGTATCCAATTAATGCATCGTTGCTTTGCTTTTGTGTTACCCAATATCAAACCTAACTTCTGCAACTTTATCCCTTATGTAGAGGAACAGTGTGTGGATCTGTAGCCTGAAAACAGTTGACCTAAGCAGAATGTTGTTTACAAGTCTGCTTGGTCAGTCTTCTCATACTATTCACAATACGCACTTAGGTCACATGGTGCTTTTTTGCATCGGGCTGGATGATTTGAATTTATTTTAAACAGGAGGATAATAACAAACAACAGGCACTAATTAAGAGCAAATGCTGTTGTATCTACTAAGTCTTTTAAATGTGAAAATCAGATATGTTTGAACTAATTTGTATTTTGAACACTTAATAAGTTACTTGGATTCCAACTACACCTTTTTACCTGAGGAGAAAGAATATATTGTCTAATCTTTGGGAAATATTTATTCCTACTTAGAACTAAACTATAGATAGAAAGTCTACAGATCTTAATATTTGTACAAGAGAAGCATTCATTTTTGTAGCATTCATTTTTCTCTTCAGAAATCCTGGACTTGTTAGAATCATGTTCTCAAGATACTGTGAATTCTGTGCTTCTCAGTGAGACTCTTCACCCTGAAAGATCTTCCTTCTAATTAAACTTTATATTAACGACTGAATGCAGACAGGTTTTCCTGCTTTCAATTATATGAAGTTAGTAATTCACTGGCTATATGCACATTAATTTACCTAGAACTTAATGGAGTTTGCCTACCCAGTTTCAATTGATACTCACATTCGCAGAGCTATGCTGAAACTCCACTCACATTCCATATATTCTTGCCTGGTGAAAAAATAGTTGCACATGCATGTGATTGCCTCTTTGGATCCTTTTCAAAGCCTTCTTTAGGAATCTGAATACGCCCTTCTGTGGGAAAAACTGCAGAAACAAAAAAAGGAATGAAAACTCTTGAAGACCATCCTTCCTCCCAGAAGTTTCTCAGAACCAGATTGAGGACTTCAGATATAAGGGATCCTAATAGAACAGGAACGATCAAAGCCTCCAGCATCAAAACATTTTGGTTTCACCTTTCACTGCACCTCCTACTTACAGCTATTGGTGTAGAAAGAGTAAAGCACAGAGATGGAGGAGATGCAGCTCTGGGAAAGATGCTTAAATGGGTATTCTGCCCTGGAGGAAGCCTACCAGAAAAGGTTATCTAAGTTGTACTATTTTTCTGCTTTGATCCCTGCTGGGAAAATGCACACCTTTCACTTTCTCAACACCTGCTGTCCAGAGAAACTGTAAAGTATCTGCAGCTACAAAAGAATTGCATGTTCTATATATGCATACACACAAACATACTCAAACATACTGAGAGCATAAATCAGCAGATACTTACAGTGATTCATTCACTGTGAAATCATGCTCTGCCAAATCAGTGAGTTACTGCACTGAGGGTAAACTTCACTCATTGTGTATGATTAATATCTATTGTGTTTGGCAGGGTTATGTCAAAGAGTAATTGAAAAAATTTTGTATATTATGCATGAATAGTATTGTAAACATCAGAGGCTATATTGTGAAGGATATCTTTAAAAATTTAGTTCTGAACCACTGAATTTTGGAAACAGTGAAAGAAATCAAAGCATTTGGTTACAAGAAAATTTTCATTAGAAAAGTAGGTTTATTTTATGCTTCCTTTTATACCTAGATCAAAGAAGCACGTGACATACCTCATGATTCTAAACAATATTACGTTTGTCACGAAGCTGTTCACATATGCCAAGGGAGCTGGCAGCATAAATCAATTGCTGTATAGGTGTAAAATATAATAAATAATAAACAAACTATTGCTCTGCATGTTTTACTGATTGGTATGAGAGCATCTGTACTGACTTGTACATGATGCTCAGGGAAGTGCATGTATGTTCTACCTGCTGATGAGCTGAATTACTGAAAAGCCTTTGTAAGAAGAGTGCTTCTCAGACCTCACATAGCAGAAATAGTCATGAAGAGGTCAGACATTTAGCCTCTTTCCTGATGCTTGAACTGTAGGTATCTGTGTTTTTGCATTTGGAAGGAATGAAGAAAAAACAAACCACTGTTCATCCATTGTTATTAATCATTTACAGTGAAATAACTATCCCACATTTGTATGAGCTAAGTCTAGCCAATGTGCAATTAATTAGATGTGAGGATCAAAGCTTCTCGTTCCTTCTGATGTATTATTTTTATAACATATTTTTAAATGTTCTGTCTTTTCTTTTTGTGCCATCAAAGACTAATAGAATGGTATGTGGCATGTGATCATAGATGTTCACACTGATTCAATACAACACATGCAGAGGTTAAAGCTAAATAAGAAGTTTTGTACTAATTTATTTTTTATGTAATTTACAGAAAATTCTGGTAAAGAAGGTCATTCAGAAGAACATACATTTATTGCTATAAACTTAGCTTAAGGATTAGAATTTTCTAGAAAATTTAAAGGACAAAAGTGCTCAGCATAAAAATTAAATAAGGAACTAGATATTCACGAGATTGGAAGGGGGGTGTTGGGTTTTGTTTTGGTGGGGGATGGTGTGTTTTTGTTTTAGGTTGTTCTGGTTTTTGGGGTTTTTTTGGCCACAGCTTTCTTACTTTCCCATCTTTTTAGTATCAAAGAAAGGGCACAGTGGTCCAAGTGGTTCTCATTACGTATTTGGAAGATGGTTACAGAAAATCCCTTAATGGCAGTTCTTGCTTTGCAAGCCTTGGGGGATGTTTGGGAGGGCAGATGATCTTGGGACTATCTGATTTAAACCCCATCTCTTTCTACCTTAGTTACTAACAGAACATAAGAATGGCCTGAATGGATACACCTGGCTCAATATTCTGTGATCCAACTGTGAACAATAGAGATGCTAAGGGAAGAACTAATTAGAATGAATTAAAAAAATTAATATCAGCTAACAGCTGAACAGGTGGGCCCAAAGGATTGTGAACAGTGGTACAAAGTCCAGCTGGAGGCCAGTCAGGATGTACTGAGAGGCTGATACTGGGGCCATTGCTTTTTAACACACTCATTAATGACCTAGTCACTCTTTATGTGAGGAGAGCCTGAGAGCTGGGACTGCTCTGCCTGGAGAAGAGATGGCTCTGGGAGAATCTTATCAATGTGGATAAATATCATATGTGAGGGAAAGAAGATGAGGGAGCCTAACTCCTCTCAGTGATGCATCAGTGATCAGGACAAAAGGCAGAGGGCACTAAGTAAACACCTGAAGTGCCCTCTGAAAACAAGAAACACTTTTTTACTGTGAGGATTCTCAAACATTGCATAGGTTGCCCAAAGAGGTAATGGAATCTCCATTGCTTCAAATATTCAAACTTGAACTGCACACAGTGCTGGACAATCAGCTGTAGCTGACCCTACCCGACCAGGAGTGTTAGACTAGGTGATTTCACATCCCCTTCCAACCACTCAGAGACTGTGTGATTCTGTGACACCAGAAATGTCTTGGGGAGAGTATTAATATAAGGTAAGCACATAAAGATCTTTCTCCTGAAAGTCTATCTTGGGAATTTCTTTCAGGCAGAAACGGTGTTTTGATATTTAATAGAACAGTCATAAATTTCATAGTTTCCCAGAAAATTGGTCTCTCTTTCTTTCTTCCACAATGATTATTTAACAGTCTGAAAAGGCACTAATTTCAACTTTTCTGCAGACTCATAAGAACCACTGATGAATTTCAGTCTAGTATTTTCAACATTATCCCTTTAATCTGTAAGTGTGTTTACAGTGGAATACAATTTACATATGTGTATGGATGAGTTCAGGGGCAATTCACCATTTGCATTAACCTTTTGAAGAAGGTAAATGCTTAACTTGCTATGGTACCTTTGGACAACAATTCCTAATATCTTAGATAAGAGCATGCTAGAGAGCAACACATAGGAAATCACACTTGCTTGCTGATGTAGCCTGTTTATTTACTACATATATTTGTGCTAAGAACACTTAATCTACTAGATCTCTTCAAGGTCTTTTATAGCAAAGCCAAGCTTTGTCAACCTGCAAGACTGCAAGTTTTTTTTTAAGTTCTTAGTTTGAGAAAATTTTCATGGAACCTAAAATATTCCCTAAGGATTAATACAGAATAAGTCTTGAGTAGCCATATCTTGAGACAAAGGTGCTTTTTTTGATTTTTGCTTCTCATTCTTTGCTTTTTTTGAATTATGTCACACTTTAAGACTCCAGCCCCCAAACCATAAACCATCAGCAATAAATAATGTTATTACACTGCAATAGCACATTACTTTCCTAAATGATGGTTGTATGCTTTTCCAAAGCATGAGAGAAAACATTTTTATTAGAAACCATTCACCATCTTCACTCTTACATAAAAAAGTGTAGAAACATGCAGCTGGTTCCAATGTTGTCTCCTATAAATGTTAATTATTGTTGTTCTGACTTTCCTGAATTATTTTTGGTGTCTCAATATTTCACAACTAATAATTTAGGATATGGCCCTTAGGTGCTTGAATATCAATAGCAGTCAGTGATATTTTGGCATTGAAGAAATTTTAATATAGGATCTGAACATTCTAATAAAAGGCCTTCTTCGTGTTTCTCTTCCTCACAAAATGAATATACTAAAACCTTCTAACCACAAAGTGTTATTACTTTGTTATTACTTTTAAAAATAAACACATCGAGGTTGTGGAGTAAACAATGGTTACATGATATGTCAGATGATAGTGACATAGACTCTTAGCACTGGATTTAGAGAGGGATCAACGATGTAGGATGGTTCCATGCTGAAAGGGCTCATACTAGAAGGGTAGCTTTGCTGCATTTTTTACTTTTCTTCTGCAAAGGAAATGAAACATTCCAATAAAATGCCAATAGCATCAGATTGTATGCTACTGAACTGCATTTATTTTATCTAAATATCCAATGAATTGAAAATTTCCATTCTTAAATCTTGCTATTTATAGTCACATAAAGAAAATACCCAAACTGTGAGTTTCCCTTTCCCAGGTAACCTTCTATCCCACATTTTCCCTAAAAACATTCAGGAGTCTTGTATCATGCTCAGACAGTTGTTTCATCTGGGTTCAGGGAGCAATGAAGACATGTGTTTCATAGCCACAAATCCAGGAAAAACAATGCAATGAGAGAGAATTAAATAAGCAGCGAGAACTAAGCTTCTCAAGAAATTGAGGGTCTTCTTTTCGAGATTGGTCACACCAAAAAAAAAAATCTTGTCAAATCAAGCTGTGATTAGAAGAGCCAAAGGAAACCTGCTTACACAGAGCAAACTATCCATTTCTTAAACCAATGGACGCACCCAGGCCAACCATTTAATCCTTATCAACAGCTACTTTTCCTAAGAGGCCACTGAGCATTACAGTGGTAGCAGTGAATCCTTGTCCTTGTTTCCTGCATGTTCCCTGGCATGAACAAATATTTGTGTTCTGGAATTAGTTGCAAAGCTTGCCTCACTGGTGTTGTCTTCCTCTCAGTTCCTCTCCTTTAAGTAATTGCTTCACCTTGATGACAGAAACATGGAGGAAATCAAGGAGCAATCTCTTTTTAGCACCTTAGGATGAGAACCAATTGCAAATTCTATGTAATATACTGTTGCTTTTACAAACACTCTCATATTGTCATCTGGAAATGCAATGCAGCACAACACAATGAAAATTATTTCAAAGGACAGACATTCCTTATGCAGTTTATGGGGTGGAGGGGAAATAATAAAAAAAAGCAAGGGTTTGGTTTTCTTAAAAAAACCCCAACATTCCTGACACTTGAACTGCAAGGAGGAGCATACTTGTGTCCATCTTTCTGCCATTGTGTCAGGATATGTATTAACTAGTGAAAGGGTCATCATTGTATTAAGAAGCCAAACAAAATATTACTTTAATAACAGAATGAGCTGCACAAATAAATAAACTATGGAGGTCTCACTTAGACTAGACCATATTACATAGATCAGCTTAAAGAAATATTTCAAGATTTTAACCAAACAGAAAAGGAAGTTAAATAAAGCTCAGTCATTTGCCAACTGTTTTTGGTTTTAATAATTCACTTTTGGAAATCTGATAGACATCATCTTAACAAATAAATCATGAAAATTTTTCCTTGGGCTTGTATGTGACATTTTCCCCGATTTTACTTTAATCAAAAAACAGTATTGATTTTTCTATGATTTAAGACCATGGTAAGCATTTCTTGATCTTGAATTTTTTTTAGGGTCCAATTCTGTAACTGGATTTTTCTCATGGAAGGAGCATTGTATAGTAATAGACACAGAATTTCTCCTTATATTCGACCAGGAAACTTTAAAAAAGGATTATTGTCTGTAGCAATCTGTGAATAGTCTGAAAAACTCAAGTCCTTGATGTCCAAATAACACAGAAGCACAGCAGTACAGGCTTCACTCTATTGCTATTCCCCACTTATTTGCATTTTCAGCAAAAATGTTAGCATTATGATAAAGTCCCTAGAAGTATCCCTTTTCATCTTCTTAATTTAAACACCTATAAAACCTTTCTTTGCATCCTAAACACACATCTACACAAAACTAGATTAATTCACAAAAAAAATTCTTACAGCCAATGATGAGATATCAAAAAGCCAGTATACTCAGTCTCCACTGAAATGGGCCACATTCAAGCCAGGGACTTGACTGTAAAAATTTCATTCTCACTCCCTGGAGTATCCATCACCTCAGATAGACTTTTTACTCTGTAATAATTTTTTTCCATTAAACTCTAAACTACTGAATGATGATTGGGAAGATACAGAAAATTTAACTTCTATATTTGATATTTCATCAAAATGCAGAAAACTGTTTCATGATCAGAGCTTTTATTCTTTTGTGCAGTGATTTTTGCAATTAGAACACAATAGAAGTAAATATAAAATAAGAGATACAGTCCACTGTCTGTGAAGATACTCTAGCAAAATATTTTAATCAAAACTGAAGAGAGAAACCAAATATTAAAAAAGGACAAAATCTTCATAACACATTTTATAAATACAGCTAACATAATACAATCAAGTAGTGCTCTGTTATAGCCACTGAAATTTAATTATGTATAATCTTTTTTCAACGAGCCTGCCTGATTGAAAACATTTTCATCAGACAGAAGGACAGAACTAAACAAAATTTTAATAAGTACTTTTATTTATGCAGTTGGATAGTTGTGCAGTCCTTGTCACCACACAGACTAAGCAGTTTAACAATGTATTTTACTGTTTAAATCATGCAAGTTGAGAAGACTTGTATGCAGCAATACAGTTTCACATAATGTAGTTTCTGCCTGCTGCCTCCAGTAATGAAATACGAAGATAGCCAGAATATTTCAAGTAGTTCAGTAAAAAACTTATCTCCTGCCAGCACAAACATAGTTAGTTACTGAATAAACAAACTTATTCCATTGCTGTGAAAGTAGAAAGTGTTTTTCCAGTCTGCATTTTACTTTCATTTTGCAAAGGACTATGAGAGCACTGTGGTAGTGATTTCATGACAAATGATCACTCAACTGCTTTTTTTTCCCTGACATACTTCAACCCTGACAAGAAAGGACAGGTGATGATAAATTCTTGCATTTATTTTATATGGTTTTCTTTGGGTCACCAATTAAAAATGCTACCGTAAAAATGTTTCTAGCTCAACACATGCAATCCTTAGAATTATTTCATTTGAACAGTGTCTTGATAATATAATATATAAAAATGGAAGTGATGGGCTTTACAACACAAAGACGCTAAAAAAAATCAGAATTCAGAGCATTTGAAGGAAGTTTCAAAACCAACGCCTCCTGAAACAGAAAGGCCTCTTATTTATATTGAGGAAACACTTGATAAGATATTTTGCTGATCTCAGTTAGATTTTCAGAAAAAGTTCAAATGAAAGTGCAATAGAGTGCCCTACTCCTGAACACTTAGGGTGGTAACAGTAATAGGAGAGAGAACTAAACAGGAAGAAAAGTCAATAACTTGAGAGCAGAGGAGTTATCATCAAAGCCAGTCTTCCGTCGTGTATTTAGATTCCTATTACAGTTACAAGATGATAAGTACACAGAACCGTTGAGATAGACAGCATTAATAGAAATATCCTTAAAACCTGTTAAAAAGAAAAGAGGGATGGGGAAGAGAGCAGAGAAAATACAATGCCAAGCAATGAAAAACACATTTATTAGGTATGAGTTTTCTTCAAAATAACTTAATTTGATACAATGCTTTGAAAATGCCAAATTTAAAGTCATCTTTTTCCTTATTACCCTGCTTTACTAAACTGCTCTTGATTAAGTGAAATATATTTTCTTTAATTAATCAGTTCCTGTTGGATAAAATGCATGTTGAAGTACTCCTTATTCCAGATTTTGGACAGCACGGCAGTACTGTGATTTATTTTGAATATTGTGATAGGTCTGGTAGAATATTTGACTCATCAGCCTTGAATAATATATCTTATGTTGCTTCCACAGGTCTGAAAAATTTCATCTGTACAAGATACATATAGATGAATGAATCACCATAAGAATTTATTACTGGTTACATCTGTTTTCAAGGTACAAATAGACCTAACTACACTGGCTAGTTGAAAAATCTGCATGAAACCTGCAAAAATTCTCTGCTATAATGGTAAGTTCTAACATCTTAACTGAATGCCAGCTCTGTAGCTTACACAGTACCTTTTCTGAAAGTGAAAATATTTCCTTCTCTGTCTCTCTCATGAAACTCATCTGTTGAACTCTACCCAGTATACCTCACCAATCTACTTTCTTCTTTCTGCTCCCTATGTAAGAGCCTCTTGGCAGATATTTCTTTCTCTGTAGTTTGAACTAAAACAAGGCCATTTTTTTCTGAACTTAAAGAAACTGCTTAGGAGTTGTGTTTAGGCGGCATGCAAGTTTTATTACACAGCTTCAGCTTCCAAGACACTAGCTTTATAAAGATTGCCAATATAAAATAATAGTACAGCCCTTTTATTTTGAGGGCAGTTCATGCCTGAAGGCATGCTCTATGACTCGCTGTAGGTAAGCAATGATGTTGCAATTACAAGCAGAAAAGGACACAACATATTTATTGTGACTGACACACTTATATATGCTTATGATATGAATGTGGGATACACTGATATTGATTCTTAGATCCTATTTTGATATATGCTCTTATTTAACAGACATTGCCCTTTATGTGATCCCATTTATATGAGGGAATTTTTCCATACATTCAAAGTCATACAATATTGGGCTGAATGAACACTTCTACCATGTTCATTATTTGGCTGATTTAAAAAGGAATAACCTCTCTGATGTTCCATAACACAACTAAAGACGGTATAGACTACTAGAGATAGTATAGTAAGATAGTAAGACTAGAACTTAAATATAACATAGCTTTATTTTGGAAGATGATGTGTTATATTGATCTTGGACATTCTGCAAGGATTTTAATGATTTATTTAAAATACAGAACTTTGGAAAAAAAAAGAGTGAAGAAGGCAGCAAATCATATTCTCTTTGTTTATCATGAAAGAGAGACAGAAGGTTAATGTGTGCTGAAAAATAAGAGAAAAAATACAGCTTGTCAAGTCCTATTCAGTAATATAGAGCATATGAAACAATAGATAATTTTTATATGGAATATACATATTAATCCCTTTATTTGGAAATTTTGTTTTAGCAACATAATTCCTTTGCATACAACAGAAAAGAAATGACACTGCTGTATGGCAAGAATTGTGATGGAAAGCCAAGTCAGGTAGGGTGGATAGACCAAGACCTTTTCTTATACAGAGCTGCCAAAAAAAAGGATAGTAAATTACCTTCAAATACAGGAAAAGCAGATTTTATTAGCTTTTAAAGTAGAGTAGTTGACTTAATGGTGCCTAGGCAAGACAGAAAACAAATAAAAAGACTTCATAAAAGATTCTTTCTCTGTCCACTGTGCTCTTGCAGGAGAGGTTCTTGTTTCATGTGCTGGATTAATTTCAGCTGGAGGAGCAATGTTTCGAGGAGTAAAGAACCACCACCTAGTACTCATGAAGCCATTATTATTTCCATGACTCACAATGGATAACTGTGATAAACTGTCCTTAGAGCAGAGACTCTCATCTCCTTGCTATGACACTGTGCTTGAACTAGACAGCTAAAAAGAAAGGGGACCTGTCATGCTGAGCACCTTCTGTTTGTTCCTTAAATATTCAGGCACTTCCAAGATCCAATAGTCTTTCATTTAATTCAGATTATTTTCATTGATTTAATTTGAATTTTGATTAATAACATAGAGAAGAACACCATGTAAGCAAAGGAAGAAAGGGTTTTCCCACACATATACTCTTTCTGGACCAGACAACTCAGTTTACAGAAGATATCATGTGGAATGGGAATGTCTAGTTAGGAGAGTCTTCTCTTTTGCTGGACGAAATAATATTCCAAAATACATTGAACTCTAGAAGCTGGATGCATGTACATAAGGCTTAATCTGATATGAATCCTAATATTAGTAAAATGGGATAAAAACCACCAGTAAAGACCAGGAATTCTCATCTTGATGGAATCTAAGGGCTCTTAGCTGTATATCCAGATTAATTGTAGCAGAAGAATGATGTATAATATTTGATTCTGTGGAAAAAACATTGACCCTTAGTGATGACGGAAAACAGCTTCCTTTCTATCAGCTTTTCAAAATTCTGAAGTCATCTAGGTTTTTAACTATTTGGATTTGCAAATCCTAAACCAAACCTTAACCTAAGATTAATTAAATTGGAATGAATAAACTATCTAGTCTTAAACAAACATGAAGTTTATTACATGGTAGACGCCAGCACAATTAAAATATCTTTGAGACATACACTAAACTGAAAGCGGTTGGGTTCTAGACTTACATGCTATATATTTTAATGCTATAGATTTATAAGCTATAAGTCTAGACCTAGTCTATCAAAAAGGACTGATGACCAAAATAAGAGACATGATGACTTGGTCTCAGCAGAGACCGATGCCTTTCTTTTTTCTTATAACCTGAAGAATTTTGAAGACATTCAGAGTATTCCATTCCACCATTAATCATCCTAAACTAAATTAAAACCATCCTACCAACCCAGGAACATTAGGTAAATCCACTGCTTATGCAGAGTCCAAACTTATTTCAGATGTTTATAAGTACCACAGCCGCTTGGTCTCTCTACTTTTCTCCGTGGTTCTTCAAACTCTAATTTTGGATTTAGGACCAATTTTAGAATCAAAAGGACCAGTACCTTAGTTCAAAACAGAACAAAACACTTGTACAATAGTCCTTCTTTTACTTCACTCAATCCTACATGATACTAATGTCACCAGAGCTCTTACAACTTCAATTTTGTGATCTCACATCAGCTCTGTGTTTAATGGAACCTGGACAACTAATTCCAGCTACTCAAAATCAAGGAAGTTAAATTATTACTATTTTTTAGCACTATGTCATATAAGCACTATTTGGACTTCAACTTTTTTTCAGTTTTGAAATCTCTTGAAAGTTCTAAAAGAGATGAAGAACCAGCCCAAGAAAACAAGATCTTTAAGATCCAGTGGAGAGCAGATTTCTTTCATCTCTTTTCATCTCCTAGAAAGTGCCAGTCATGTCAGCTCTGGACTGGTGAGTCTGAAAACCCCTCTCCTTGTTCTAGTGTTTAGCCTGTGCTTGATAAAATAAAAAATACCAGCCTCCATAGTTTAAAAAATAATTTGAAAATTAATGACTGTTACAGCCTGGCCCTTTTCTGATCTTCTCAAACGTTTTAATTGTCCTATAATTATTTAAATCTAAACTCAGTAGTTACTTGTGTTGTAGGCATCAGACCCTGAACTGATGCATTTCTGCCTTGAGCTGGTAGATTTGAGCTCTATAGAGCAGCCCAAGCACCACTCAGTAGGAAGACAACATCTAATGAAGAAGCAGACTTAGCCTACCTTGCTGAGCTAGACAACACAAAAATCCCTGCAGATCCCCATCATCTTTCCACCCCAGGGAATATTGAAGATAAGTGGGATGTCCACTTTGATTTGGATTAATTAGCACAAACCATTACCCTAAATTCTATCCAGACCTTTAATAAAAACTCCAGTACTGTCCATAATGGTGCAGCTGGTTCTGTTCCAGTTGCCAGTATGGCACAGAGTACAATAAATGTCATAAAAACAAACTCATATTATGTGATTTTAAAAATTATTTATGAAGATAGATTGGTGAAGAAAAGTGTGATGTGGAGAAGTGGCTTGTTTCTGAAGTGATGTTAAAATGTTTCTCAAAAGTTGACATGCACAGAGGTAATCTGTAAAATCAAAATGTAAATATGGGCTGCCTAGCTCACTTCTGTTTTAAGAATATTTTTCTCCTTCTTGCTAAAAGAACAAAAATGAAAAATCACTCTGTAACAGACCAGCTGTCTCTGTCAATTTAAAGGCTACAAAAATTATTATTGGAATATTTGGACGTCCTCACCCTACGCGTACCTGCAGAACTAGAACCTAGAAACATAAAATTATCTCTTAAGTTTAATTTTTTTTTCTCTGTAGCATTGCTCCAGGTTTTCTTTACTACTGCATATGTGTGTATTTAACACATAGTTGTAGCTTGTAGGTTTAATGATTGAGTCACCGGAGTAAACTCCTCTTTAGGTTCACAGGGCACACAATAGATAGTCAGGTAGCTGAGATTGTTTAGCATTTTATTATACCAAAGCTGATATATGACTATTATTTTGACATTGCTGCCTTGGAAGTCTTGAATAGCACTGTGAAAGAATACCTAATCAAATAGTCAGTGATATTTAAAGCAGTAATAATTCTCTAGGGTAAAAGAAAGTCAATAAAAATAATTAAAATATGAAAAGTTAAATATCCTTGCTCAAATTCTGTCAGATAAAATGATGTATGCTAAGGTAATCCTAAAGATTTTCAGAGGTTTTGAAAAAGTTTGGTTTAGGCAAGAAAATGTCAGCACTCTCTCAAATGTGTATTTCATAGAACTTGCCCCCTTTCCCCCCTGTAAATGGCAGAGAGGGGAAAGTCGACATTTGTAGTTCAACCCAAGTTTTCAAAGAGTAGACAAGAACAGCCAGAAAGATAGAATTAGTTTTTATTGCCCGGGTCTGCATTTACTAGACAGGAAACAAGCTAGAGTGGTAAAGGAGTATATCCCTTTGACTGCAGGCCAGGGAAAGGATAATTATGAAGTTTTGGGAAGTTGTTTTGTTTTGCTTTCCAAAGGCTACAACTATTTGAGGTCTGGGGAGTTCTTCCTAAGACCAGATGAGGAAAAAGAGAACAACCAGGTAAGAACTGTTACCAGCCTCCTCCTCCCTGTATAAATGCAGTTCAGATAGAGTACAGGTTTTGCACTGGCCTTTTGTACTGTACAGAATTTAGTTCTTACTGTAAAACCAATCAGGTCAGTTCATATTTAATTGACACAGAATTCACTGGAAACTGTGTCTGACCTCTTTACTGAAAAGATGTATTTGCCCTCTGTCACAGACAATCAATGTTTATGGCCCCTTTATTGCCCCTGAGTCACAGGCTGCTATTGTGTTCAAAAGTGCTTTTTTTGAAGCTGTACTTTGTGTAGCAATTGCAACTGGTTTACCCTCATACAGACCAAGAGAGAGTTATCCTTGCTTTTGCCATGTCTGAGCTGGTGCAATTCAAAGCGTCAGTTTTGATCTTCAAAGTTTTATGCAGCTGAAGTCACAACAATTTTAAATTGTCTTCTCTTTAACAAAATAGGAGCTGAGAAATCAGTCCAAAGTACTTCAGATATCATTCCCCAAGTGCATACCTTGGGCTGGGAGCAGGAAAATTTCTCAGGAGGACACTTGAGTTTGGCATTTACTTCCGATCTCACCCAGTTAACTACCGCCTCCTCTTTGTTAAATATATAGCAAATAAGAGTTTAAATCAATGAGGCTAGGCTTTGAGATAAATTAGTGAGAAGAGTGTTAGTGCCATAATGCCTAAGAAGAGCATAGCAATGGTTGTGATTATGATTATATGGAAATACAATTTTTATTTCAGTGATTGGGAAATTCCTAAGCAGAAGGATTCATGTTTCTCTTGAAAGAAAACAGTCAAGTCCAACAACTCTTTTTTTTTTTTTTTTTAATTTTTTTTAAATTGAAAGCTGAGCTGAAACTTGTTTCATCTTAGGCAATTTGATAAGGACAGACATATGTTAATAGATGACAGGGAGAACCAAATATATTTTGCTACAATGGTTGTAAGATTGGAAGATTTTCAGCAATGTGGATGGTGCCCTAGACACCCAAGTGTGATTTCAAGTATTCTCTTTTGTACCTTTCCTATAGGTTGGCAAAATATAACAGAATATATTAATTTTCTTTGGGATAACAAGATACCCTTTCACACTATGGTGAAAGTAAACAATAATTCTAACAGCTTTATTGACGCTATTTCCAAGAAAAAAATTAAAGGGCAGAGAAAACACAAAATTGAATATTCAGTGAGTATCAAAATGGCTTTGTCAATATTATTTAAGATGTCAGAAATCTGTTTTAGAAGGCAAACCTATTTATATTAAGAAGACTTATGAATACACTTGCCTGGATATCATGGCTCCAACACTTCATCTGAAGTGCTAAACACCATTTACCCACTGTTGGAGAAGGATGGCATATCCCTTTATTCTTCTTCTAAAGTACTTACTGTCAGGATAGCATGTCTAGTAGGAGATCCAAATCAGAAGCCTCTAATTTTTTGTTATCTTTACCAGATACTTTTCAGAGATGTTCCTGTCCAGCTTACAGGGGCTTATTGCAATTCTACCACTTCTCCAGGCATTAAGAATTAAAGTTTAGACAAAATTTTAAGCAATTTGTGGTCCTGACCTTTTGTTACTTAACTCAGCTATCAACCAAAATATGGTAATGGGTCGGAAAGGTAGGAAATTTCAAATTCCAAAATTATGAAATATTTGCAACTGTAGGGAGTAGAAATGTGATTTACATTTGTTTTTAGCCCTTAGCTATAATGGCCTAAAGTGTTTCCCTTTTAGTCCTTTCCTGGAATGTTATTTTCAATGCAGTTTATTTTATGCAACTCACTTTGAAGCAGTTTTCACAGAAGAAAAGGTCATTTGGCCCAGTGGCACTTGGATAAGGACTCAGTATAATTCCATTTAGGGTCTTTAAAAAGAAGATGAGATGCTAAATAAATCAGTCAGCTGTGTCTCTTGTGGAAATCTATAAGAATAGAGAATTTTGACATTAAACTTTCCAGAGCTTTGCCCAAAGTGAACATTCCTAGACTGAAATGGCATATATGCACTATTTGGAAATGTACTTTATATACTGCAGTTTGTATCTGCTCTTCCTATCCTACAATCCTGCACACTCATTTGGCTGATAGATTTTAGTGGTGTATCTTATAGGAAATAATGATCCAATGTCTTCAGAAGTCAATTTGCCTTTTGGAAGAAGGCCACGACTTTAAGGTCCTTGGGGATAAATTGTTTAGTAAAAGAATATTTTACCTTGTGAGAATCTCAGAGTGCTTTACAAATTTACTGTTACACTATGTCTCTCAGCCAAATAACTTTTAAAGCATTTTCTGTAGTTTTCCCAAAATTTTATAAACCACACCATTCAGGACCTTCTGAGGCTGCTCCTTTCAGCTGATCCTGCCACTAGGCAGGGCAACATCTCCTGAACTTGGTCGAAGAAGAGTGATTAGTTGGGGCTGACTTTGGATGAGGGAGAACAACATTATAAATAAATCTTGCTTGCTAGGGATTTTTTATTTTAGAGAGGAGAGGAGAGGAGAGGAGAGGAGAGGAGAATTCTTGACTTAACGCGGCCGGGAGAGAGTGGGAAATTCCCGTGCTCAGCCCACTTGNCGTGCCGGGCACGGCGCCTCACCTGCGGGAGAGAAGGAGGGACGGAGGGAGGGAGGTTTGCCGCGGCCCCGGTGCCGTGCCGGCGCGCAGAGCTGCGCGCTGCTCCCTCCCGCCGCCGCGCTCGACTGCTGCGGTGAAGGCAGGGAGGGGGTGGTGCTGCCTTGAGCAGGGTCCGAGGGGGACGGACAGAGTGCGAAAGAAGACGGAGGGAAAGGGAGGGAAGAAGGGAGGGAGGGAGGCGGAGGAAGGAGAGAGGGAGGGAAGGAGTCAGCGATCCGGTGCAGCGTCCCCACTCTCACTCTCTCCGCTGCTGTAACTCCTCAACTCTGCCCGTTCTTTGCCTGGACATGTCTTAAGAAAGTTGGATCTCTCTCTTCCTCTCGCCNGAGAATTCTTGACTTAACGCGGCCGGGAGAGAGTGGGAAATTCCCGTGCTCAGCCCACTTGGAGCCTGCCGGCCAAGCTGGCGGCTGTGCCCCGCCGAGAAGGANTTTCTTTTTTTTTTTCTTTTTTTTCTACTTCTTCTCCCACTCCCCGTCTGTTTTTCTTCCCCCCCCTCGCTCAAGTTTCAAGCAGCGGATGGGTCGGAGCCGACATGCCGCGCTGTGGCGGTGGGGCCGGGCGCCGTGCTGGCTGCGCGCCGGGGCCGCGCTGAGCGCCAGGGCCACCGCGGGGTTCACGCTCTAGAGGCGTGTGGGCACCGGAGCATTGCTCGCGCGTTCTCCAGAGGACAAAAAGGAAAGCGGGGGAGGAAGCGTGCGGAGATGAACTGAGCTGGAGAGGACTTTGTGAGAAGAGTGCCGAGTCCAGCTGGTCTGGTGAGTTCTTTGTTTAATGAGTTTATTATCAGCAGGGTGCTGAGAGGGATGATTCCCTCGAGTATTCTAGTGTTCTAATTTGTTGCGTTACTGAAAACAGTAGTGTCTTCGATTCAACCCGTGTTTTTTGACTGTGTAGAGTGTGTATATTTATGTATATATCAATACATGTATATATACTCGCACAACGACTCTATGTAACGCTACGTGTACCGGGAGCTGAAGGTACCCCAAGCTTTACCGCTCCCTTCGCGGAGAGAGCGAGGCTCAAGCTTCCCGACCCGAAGCCCTGCACCCGGAGCCGGGCTGGTCGCCGCGGGGCTACCGGCTGGGTCGGGCTCCCTTCGGAAGAGCCGGGGCCGGGAGCAGTGCCCGGCGCCCGTGCGCTGTGGCGCGGCGCCCCCTGCCCGCCCGCCGCGGAACTGCGGCGCCGCCGCTACCGCGGGGCAGCGGGTGCCCGGGCCGGGGGCTGCAGGGCCGGCCCCGCCGAGGGGGCGCGGACGCTGCGGGGCGGAGCCGCCCGCCTGCAGGTTGGTGACCCTGAGAGCCAGCGCTTTCAGACGGGCTTGGTTCCTTTTGACCTGCAGCCCTGGGCGCGTGAGGCTGTGGTTGAAGAGGGGCTCCCTCCGCCGCTGGTTGTATTTATTTATGTGGCTAATGAAAGACGTGGCGGGGCTAATGCGTGGTAAATGCGCCCCCGCTGGCGGCTCCTGCCTGCAACCTGGCTTCGTCGTGAGTCCGCCGGGACAGGATTCCCCAGGCAAACATTTGATCGTTATTAAATGTGATCACTTATTAATGAGCGGGGAATCCTTCGAGGACTGTTGCGGAGTATTAATCTTTAACGGAGGGCTTACAGACTGCCAGATACCCCTTCAGCATGAAGCCGGCGGGGCGCTTTTCCGCTTGAGGCCACGGAGAGGTAGCCCATACCCTCTCCGCGGGCCGCAGAGTGGTCGCCGCTGCGCTTCCCCGGCTCTGTACCCGGCTCCGCACTCCCTCTCACTGCCGCTGCTTTTCCCGACGCCGGAGCAGGGCGCCGTTCCTTACAGCGGTGCCGGGGAACCGCGGGAGACGCCGGTCGCTTTTGGCTTCTGCTGAGTCCTCCCTCCTCCGCCCGGCCGTTGAGCGGCGGCTCGCCCAGCCCAGCCCAGCCGAGGTGGGGAGGCGTGAGCCCAAGCCCGCCGGCCCAGTCCGGGGGTGGCAGCCCGGCCGCCTGTAGGAAGGGCGAGGTGGTCGAGGCGCTGCGGTTGCCGCTGGGCGCTCCTGGGTACCACCGGTGCGGGCGGGCACCGCGGGACTTGTCCCGGCCACTCGCAGTTCCTCGGACGGCAGAGGACCGCGTGTTCCCGCAGGCTCTGACGGTCTCCCTTGCCATCCCCGTAAGACAGCCCCGGCAGCAGCTTTCCGAAGTTTCTGAGTAGCCTTCCTGGGGGAGAACTTCGCCATACGCGAAGTCGCCCGCGTCCCTGGACCGGCACCCGATTCCTTGCCGCTCCCGTCGTGCAGGAGCGGGGCGAGCGCGGCGGAGGTGAGGGCTCCCCCCAGCCTCGGGCTACCGGGAGGAACAGCTTGTGGTTGTGGTTCACCCTTCCCCCGCTGTTGTGTTGCGCGGTTCGTCCTTCCACGGCGGGGCCGGGCCGGGGTGCCAGGGCTGCCGCCGCTCCAGCCGAGCGCCGCAGAAACGAGTTCCGGAGGGGCGGCCGTCCAGCGCCGCGGAGGAATCCGGCGGCGGGGGGCGCCGCGGCCCGCAGGGGGCGGAGAGGCACCGGCGAGGCGCGCTGGTGGCCGGGGAAGAAAGGGGCAGCGGCGCGGCGGGCACCGTGCGGGGCTGGCCCCGGCCCGTGCCCTCGCCCCGCAGGCAGCGAGCCACAGAGAGGTGAGCGCTGGGTCAGCCCAAAGTTGGCAGAAGTTTTGGCGGTCGGGGAGGACGGGCGGCGCGGACCCCTTGGGAAGTTGAGGCCGGGACGGGGGTGAGGCCACCCGGAGGCGCTGGGCGAGCGGCCGCCTCGTGCTGCGGGCCCCGGCGGGGCGGGCTGCGAGCGGCGCCGGCCCCCTGCCCTGCTGCCCGCCGCNGGCTGGCGGCCGCCGGGCGGGCTGCAGCCGGGCCGCGCTCCCCGCAGAGCCGGCAGGACTCTAGCGGGCAGGTTCCGCCTAAGTTGGGCAGAGGAAAAGAGCTGGCGGTGCTGCTTTTCCCTGAGGCAAGGTGTCTGAGTGCGTCTGATGGGCCATTGCAAACTTCATTCCCGGGTGAGCCGGCAGGGGCGGTTCGCGGCGGGTGAGAAGTACCTTAGGATGAATTTCTTCCTTTGTTCGCACTTCCACACCGCCTCCCTCGTTGCGTTCCTCGCCGGATTGCTCCGAAAGGTAAAGGGCAGTTCCCGCTGGGACCCGACGTTTGGTAGCGGCTCCCCGGAAGAGCCCGGCTGGATTCATCAGTCGGCTTCTGCTGCTTCTTTTATTCTTCTTTAGGGTGGTTGAAGTAGAACAAAGTTATGTTTGAAAGAGGCACTTTTTAATCTGGCTTGTCAGTAAGTGACGCCGTGTTTTACCGCTGATCGTATCCCTCTGTTGTAAACTTTTTTTTTTTTTTCGGAAAGACATTAATAAGTTAAAGGAATGCTGCCTTCTAGCAGCAGGTTTTCTTGCGGTTTAAATACTTGCATACAAGTAGTTTTTAGGGAGTGGCATAGGAAATACTGCTTGTATTCTTTTACCACCTCTGCTGTCTCTCTGTAAAAGGAAAGAACGTTGTATAGTAGATGCGGATTTCCCATTTGTTTTTCTAACCGTGTAGAAATAATTCAGCTGTTTAGTGAGTAAATACCTTATTGCATGCTGTAAATTATTTTAAAAGTTTTTATTTCACTCACTGTGAAATCCTAAAATCTTTTTTAGGAGACTGAAAGGCGAGCTTTAGTATTCACCCCAGAAGAAGGACAGTCTGTTTTTTTTTAATTAAGCATGCTAGAGAACTTTGTATGGCTAAGTTAACTCTGCTATCAGTTCAAGTAAACAAGTGTAAAATGGCTTTAAACTCTCTAAGATTTCATGTATGATTTTTGTGGTTTGTTTTTTTTTTTTTTCAAGTTTAAACCTGAATTCAAAATCAGAAGTATATTTTTAGAATAGTAGAACTATATTTGTTATCACAAATTTTAGGGTGCCATGCTAAATTTCAATCAAACTCTTTATGCACAGAGATTGGAGGTCTGCTCTTCCTTGCACAGCTGCTGAGTTCATATTAGATACACTAGTAAGTAACTGCCTACAGATAAACAGTCAGAATACTCCAGGTGAATCTTTGTTTCATTCTGGCTTCAGAATCTTTGCCTGCTGTTGGAATATAGCTGCTGCATTTTCCTTTTAACAGCTGATATCTTGAAAACATAAATCAAAATATCTCATGAGATTAATTTATAATGTGGGGAATACAAACATAAAACTTACTAGACTTTAGTCACAAGGTGAAACTGTTATGTTAATCTCTGCGACAATGTACATTTTTTGAATAACTTACCAGCTTTACTAAAGTAACACTACCATACACTCTCAGTCATGTGTGAATTTTCTGAACACCAAAACAGACACCTTCCCTCTGAAAAGTAAAAGACACTGTTAATTTGTTTGATTGGAAAGTTAAGCATGTTGAAACAGCTAAACCCGGTATTTCTTTTTTCCCATCAGACTACATAAATAATTGCTTTTAAGCAGTTGAAGGGGTAGGTGTAACCACAATTAGTACAGCTTGCAAAGTCACACAATTTCTCATAGACTGCTACACTAGAAATCCTGTCATGATTGTTTAGTTTCACAGTGCATTTCTGTCAGACAGCATCAGTTGGGTGTGCTGATCAAAACAGACCTTTAAGGTAAATAGTTAATGTTTTGCTTGGTACGTAGGTTATTCTGGACTTAACTGTTAGAGCTTACATGTAGAAAAAGAATAGCAATGAGACTAAGACTAAGGAAAAGGAACTAAATCATGCCATATACCCAAGTTAGCTTGGGTATATGGCGTGATTTAATTCCTTTTTCTACCTGTGACTTCTGTTGGTGGAAGAGTCAACATCTCAGTGTGTGCTTCCCATAGATATATGGTAAGCTTGGTTCAATGTATCAATGATAAGCAAGATCAGCTTGGTTTGGTCGTTTTTTTTTTGCTTGCTTGGCATTGAAATTGCTATTTACTAAGTTCTGTATTTCATGCTTAAAACTTTCAAATCTCGAAATATAAACTTTGAAATCTAAATACTGTAAACTTCCTGCTAGGAGAAACAGTCTTTTGTGTGACTACTATCTTATCCAGTCATCTTAATTTGTATGTTAGCAATTTGAGCTCTGCTAGTTCCAAAATTATACTTGGACCTTTAATGTTAAGATAGTTCATATTTCTAAGTTGCATTAGTATTTTTTCCAATGTATATATTACGTTCATGTTTTGATGTGTTAATAGTTTTGGTAATGTTGTAACTAAGTAGTAAAACTGTGTTACATATCCTAGTGCCAGATTTGCATTTAAATAAAAATTACCTGGATATGCATATAAATAACAATTGTCTGAATGATACTTTCCAGATATGAAATCAAAGTTTGTTTGAAAGTAGCTTTTCAGAATAATATGGTGTGCACTTCTTAGGCATTCAGGGCTATGATGGTTAGTTAAGCAAACGGTTGCCTTATGTATTGAACATGGATACAGAAAATCCTAACTGGTCATATTCCAAAGATAATAAAAATTTAGGAGTTCAAAGTGTAGCCTTTGGCTAAAATGTTTCTGAAATTCAGTCATTTTGGCACACTGTAATGAGCCATCTGAGTTTATATCTAACACATTATCACTTTATCTTAATGCTTTCATACTTTCTCTTAGTTGTTAATGGTCTTTATAGCTGGAATTGCTTAATACTTCAGATATTTTTCCAAGAATATACTACGTTGATTTTTGGATAATCCCAGTCAACGTTTTTTAATTTCTAGTAGCTATGTAAATTATGACAAGATGGAAATTGCGTCATGTAAAAGAAATCCCTAACTTGTTTTTATCTGATATGGTTAACTGTTCAGTTGAGAGATACTTTTACATTCTTGATTGTGACTCAGCAAGTCGTAGGAGTTACTGCTGAGGAGTGGATTCTCTTACTGGTGGTGGTGTTATTGTTTGTTATGGGCTGCCTGTTGCTGGCTCTGAGCAGACTTGAAGTTGTGACAGAAGAGCAGCGAAAAGTGCTCAAGGTATTACGGCAGAGAAAAATCCTTACAGTAATAGTAAAACCTACACATTGTTCAGTTTTGGATGTTAATGAGAAGTTTGGATATCCTAATGCAGTTTAATGCATCTTAGTGTGGTACCTGTCTCGTCTAATATGCCTGAGATGTGAGAAGCAAATTATAAAAGATACAAACAGATATGGTGTTTTACATTATAAATCCACCAATTCAAATAGCCTGTTGCCAAACATAAGCATAGGCAGTGAGTTAGCAGGTGCTACAGCATCAGAAGTAAAGCTGGGTTTTGGACTTAATTATTATTATTTTTAATTTATACTTAAAAATCATAGTGTAACTGGGGGAGAAAAGAGGGAAGTGTCTGATCAGTTCAACATAAAATTTGATCATTGAGTAATAAGTCATTGGTAATAGATGGCTTCCAAAATTCCAGCAAGATGGAGAAAAAGCTGGGTTTGTTGATTTCTTAAAAATGATGTCTCAAGAAATCTTCTTAACATTGCCTTTTAGGCCAGTCTGGTGGCATCTTAAAATTTTCAGAGTTTTGGAATTAGTGATATCAGTTATTTATTGCAAAGATTTGGTTGTGTGTAAGAGTTAGTTTTGTTTGTTTGTTTCTTTGGTTTTAAGCAAGTATTTGTTAACTTGGCAAGTATGCTGGAACATAAAGCCCTGGAGACCAAAGTGTCTCTGTATTCCCAGGACATATCATAGCCTGGGAAAGAAAATAGATAGGGGAGGAATAATATTGCTAAGCCATTAAAATGGTGACTGTTCCAACCTCACTCATTTGCCCTCCCAACCTTTTCTTCATTCAGTGTTAAGACCTTGTAAGTACTGGTTCCAGCTAGTTACTTACTTGAAAGGGCTTTAATGCTTTTTATTATTTGCTTATTCACTTTTTGTTTGCTATGTTTATAGTTTTAATTGTGCAACTTAAGTGCTAGGTTTGGAAGACAGACACTCTTTTTTTATCTCTTTCCAAAAGAATATTCCTTTTTATTACTCCTCTGCAATACTTCCTGTAGTTTTTGTGAATCTGAGTCTTAAGTTCCTGTCAAAATCATTGACTTAGTAATATCTGTGACTGAATTCCTTCTGAGGTTTTGAAGTGAACTGTTGACACAAGTAGATTAATTTGCTCTGATGTTTGCTAGTGGGGACAGTCAGTCATGGAATGTCAGCCAATGTGATCTTTCACATATCTACCTGAACAGGTAGGAAGTAGGGAAGAGAAAAATTACTGTAAGAGAAAATGCAAATGGAGGAAGGAGACAACATGTTATCACATTTTATTTTAGCAGAGGGGAGCAGAACTAGCATGAAAATAGGCACTTAGGAGAGATTGACATCCAGAGAATAGGATAAGGGCAAACTAGGGCTAAAATGTGGGGAGAAAAAGTCAGGAATAGTGAAAGAACAACACAGTGAGTAATTAGTTTGATTTGTATAGTAGATTGGCCAGGGAAGAAAGCTCAGAAGGAGAGGCAAGGAGAAAATTTGAGGGTAAATAGGCAAAGGAGAAAGAAATGAATGTGTACTACTTAATCAAAGTAATCAAGACAATGTTAGATTGCTTTCTACTTGCTGGAAAGAAATTTTGCCCCCAAGATCTTTTCGAAAGCTTGGGCTTTTTGAGGGAGCCTTCTAAAGCTTTGATTTGTTCTACTGTGAGACTTGAAGGAGTTAGAATGGTTGCTGTAAACCCAGATGAAGGTGGTCCCAGATGTCTTGTTCTTGCGGTTTCTGCCTTTCTTCCTATTGCAGTCTTGCCTAGATTTAGGTAGCAAAAATGTTATACTGACTTGAAATGGCAAATCCAGTGAAGGTGTGCCTCTATGACTGTCTTGCTGTTCCAGGCTCTTTCTCTGTCATTTCAGGAGTGTGTTGGAGAAACCTGACTGAAATGTTCCTCCAGTAATTTTCATAGATTCTGATACTAATTTGTTTCAGATCTGGTATTGAGAGGGGAATAAAGGAGTAAGTCTTATTCTTTATGGGCTTTACGCCTTAGTGGTGCTTGATACTTGTATTTTTTTTATGATAAGCACTACTCTTAGAAGGGTAGTCAGAGCTGGAGGGAATACAATACAGAATTATTCTCTGTTTATAATATTTATAATTTTTGGAACAGATGCTCATAGGATACTGTAAACAATTAGTGGTGATATCAAACCAACACTTGCAGTTTACTTGCACATAATTGGACATCTAAATGAAATGAGGGAGGAGAATTTTCTGCTAGACATCATTGTCATGTATGAATTAGAGAATTGGAGTGAATGTTCACTACTCCAGATTAGTTCAGACCTAGTTTGTTTGCTCATAGCAGACAGCATTGACCTATTTCTTCTACCATGTTGCTTCATGGGAATGTTCATTTGAGCTGAACTCTGTGTTCCTCTTGTGTTGCGTTAGTAATTCCTAGACTTTTGATGTAATGGATTCTTGGCTTTTCTTAGGAGTTTTTAATTTATCTGTTTCTATTACTGCACATAATTTTGACACTTTCTGGAAGAAAAGGATATAATCTAAATGTGTAACTTACAGTTTTCTTTCAAGTATGAATTCTGAACTAAGCATCTATGTTTATTTGATAAACATTTGAACAGTCATAAGTCTTACTGCATCTCTTTCTTGTTTCAGGGTTTCTTTAAAATTGCTGCCATGGGAAGATACTTGACTATGCTGTTGCTGCTGATGCTGCTGGTGCAGCATTTTGGAAACTGTGAAGGAAATCAAAGGCCACATCATGCTCCATCAATGCAATTTACACAAGTACAGTATAATGCCACTGTGTATGAGAATTCTGCAGCCAAGACTTACGTTGGCCATCCAGTGAAAATGGGCATTTACCTTACAAATCCATTGTGGGACTTAAGATACAAAATTATTTCTGGTGACAGTGAGAACTTGTTCAAAGCTGAAGAGTATGTTCTTGGAAACTTTTGCTTTTTGAGAATACGGACCAAGGGAGGAAACACAGCTATCCTTAACAGGGAGGTGAAGGACCATTATATGCTGACTGTTAAAGCAGTTGAAAAAAATACAAATGCTGAAACACGCACAAAGGTCAGGATACAGGTACTGGATACAAATGACTTGAGGCCTCTGTTTTCTCCAACATCTTATAGTGTTTCTTTGCCTGAAAACACAGCAATAAGGACCAGCATCGCAAGAGTCAGTGCAACAGATGCAGATATAGGAACAAATGGAGAGTTCTACTATAGCTTTAAAGAAAGAACAGATGTGTTTGCTATACATCCAACTAGTGGAGTGGTAGTTCTAACTGGTAGACTTGACTACTCGGACACTAAGCGTTATGAGATGGAAATTCTTGCAGTGGATCGTGGGCTGAAGCTGTATGGCAGCAGTGGCATAAGCAGTATGGCAAAACTAACTGTTCATGTAGAGCAAGCAAATGAACATGCCCCTGTTATTACAGCTGTTCCCTTGACTCCGTCAGAATCAGACACAGATCCAACGTATGCAATTGTAACGGTGGAGGACAATGACCAGGGTTCAAATGGGGAAATAGCATCATTAAATATTGTTGCAGGAGATGCGCTTCAGCAGTTCAAAACAGTGAGGTCTGTTCCAGGTGGCAAAGAATACAGAATAAAAGCCATTGGTCCCATTGACTGGGAGAGTCACCCTTTTGGATACAACCTTACCCTTCAGGCTAAAGATAAGGGGAATCCCCCACAATTTTCTTCTGTGAAAGTTGTTCATGTGACATCACCACAATTTAAGTCTGGTCCTGTCAGATTTGAAAAAGAGATATATAGAGCTGAAATAAGTGAATTTGCTCCTCCAAACACACCTGTGATAATGGTGAAAGCTGTGCCTACTTACCCACATATAAAATATGTATTTAAAAACACACTAGGAAAAGTAAAATTCAATTTAAACACTCACACTGGTCTTATTACCACGCTAGAACCCATAAAAGCACAATACGCATCACATTTTGAACTTGAAGTTGTGACAAGTGACAAAAGAGCCTCTGCAAAAGTATTAATTAAGGTACTAGGCATGAATAGCAATTCTCCTGAATTTACTCAGACATCCTATAAAGCCTCCTTCGATGAAAATGTGCCAATAGGTACAAGTGTCATGAGAGTAACTGCAAAAGACCCTGATGAAGGGGAAAATGGTTATGTGACTTATAGCATTGCAAACCTAAATCCGTTGCCATTTGTGATTAACCATTTCAGTGGGATTATTAGTACCTCAGAAGACTTGGATTATGAATTGATGCCAAGGGTTTACAATTTAAGGATTCGAGCCTCTGATTGGGGTGTACCATATCGCCGAGAAGTTGAAGTTCCTGTTACTATTATTTTAAATAACTTGAATGACAATATACCTCTGTTTGAGAAAATAAATTGTGAGGGAATAATCCCCAGGGATCTTGGTGTTGGAGAACAAATAACAACTGTATCTGCAATTGATGCTGATGAACTCCAGTTGGTGAGATACCAAATTGAATCTGGAAATGAACTGGATTTATTTAGCCTAAACCCAAATTCTGGAGTACTTTCTCTCAAGCAGTCACTAATGGATGGCCTGGGTGCTAAAATGTCTTTTTACAGTTTGAAAATTGCAGCTACAGATGGAGAGAACTTTGCAAAACCATTGTATATCAACATAACTGTAGCTAGTAGTCGCAAACCAGTCAACTTGCAATGCGAAGAAACTGGTGTTGCCAAAATGCTTGCAGAGAAGCTCTTACAAGCAAATAAGTTGCACAGTCGTGGAGAAGTTGAGGATGTTTTCTTTGATACTCACTCTGTGAATCTGCATGCACCTCAGTTTAGAAGTGCTCTCCCCAGTAGCATTGAGATAAAAGAAGACCAGCCTGTGGGCTCCAGCATAATATCCATGAATGCTACTGATCTTGATACTGGCTTCAATGGAAAGCTAGTGTATGTTATTTCTGCAGGTAATGAAGACAGTAGTTTCATTGTTGATATGGAAAGAGGAGTGCTGAAAATTCTATCTCCCCTTGACCGAGAACTGAAAGATAAATACACCCTCAATATTACTGTCTATGATCTTGGAATACCACAGAAGTCTGCCTGGACCCTTTTAGATATAAAAATTTTGGATGCTAATGACAACCCGCCAGAGTTCCTCCAAGACAGCTATTTTGTTGAAGTAAGTGAAAACAAAGAGCCCAACAGTGAAATAATTCAAATTGGAGCTACTGATAAAGATATGGGGCCTAATGGAGAAGTGAAATACTCTCTTCTTACAGATACAGACAAGTTTACTATTAATTCTGTGACAGGAGTTGTGAAAGTTGTAGGGGTCCTGGATCGGGAGGAACAGCACATTTATTTGTTGAAAATTGAGGCTAGGGACCAACCTACTGAAGAACCTCAATTATTTTCAACAGTTATTTTGAAAGTATCTGTAGAAGATGTTAATGACAATCCTCCCAAGTTTATTCCTTCAAATTATCATGTGAAAATTCGAGAAGATCTTCCTGAGGGAACTATTATTACGTGGCTAGAAGCCTATGATCCTGATTTAGGCCAGTCAAGTCAAGTAAGGTACAGTCTTTTGGACAGTGGGGACAGCACCTTTGACGTTGACAAAGTAAGTGGAGCAATACGCATTGTACAAAGACTGGACTATGAAAAGAAACAACTTTATAACTTGACCGTGCGGGCCAAGGACAAAGGAAAACCCATTTCATTGTCCTCTACGTGTTACGTTGAGGTTGAGATAGTAGATGTGAATGAAAACTTGCACCCCCCACGGTTCTCCATATTTGCAGATAAAGGCTTTATAAAGGAAGATGCTCCTGTTGGCTCCTCAGTAATGGCAGTATCTGCTTATGATGAAGATGCAGGACGAGATGGGGAGATCAGATATTCCATCAGAGATGGATCGGGTATAGGAGTTTTTCGAATAGACGAAGAAAAAGGTAAGGTGGCTTTCTGTTACTTTTATATACTAAATAAAATCAAGTGCCAGGGAAGAGAGAAGAGAAGCAGCATTGTCACAGTTGATGTAGGTGTTCTTGAGTGACAAAAAGATGTCACCAACAATGTGTATAGTTGTGTCTGCTACTTAAGTGAAATTCTTTTAATATATTTGATAAGTGATTTTTCTCTAATATTCCCACTTCCATCCAGCCTACCTAAAGCCATGCTTAAGTTTTAAAATCTATACAACCCAGAAAAAGTAAGAATACTCTTGATGTAAAATGGAGGTCTGCCTCATGTGAGCACACACGCACTCTGTCTTGTGGACAGTGGGTCTGTCATACTTTTCAGTCTTAAATGACATTATCTTTCGCTCCTTTTACTGGAGGTATGCATGGGTGATATTGCCATATGTGCTGGTTTTGTTAGTTACTTTCAGAGTTTACAGGTGCCCATCTAGAATTCAGTAAGCAGTGCTTTCTTCATCAGAACGGTTCTGCCGAAGAAAGCATTGATGCAGCCTTAGAAAAACCTCATGAATCAAGCAGACTGAACTGTTGACTTATTTCATAAATAATGCATACATTGATGAGCCGTGTGAGAATTTTTTCAATGTCATGTGTTCAGAAGAAACGTAATTTTATTTTTTTCAGTAAAATTCTAGTGCTGACTTTTAACATCTGGTTGGATGTCTATGTAGCTATCTATTCATTTATGTCTTTGATAATGAGAGAGCATTGATATTTTGCAGTTATCTAAGCATCTTGAAATAAATTGAGGAGGAATCTGGTGCAAAATTGTTTACAGGTTACATGTAGGTAAATGGTGACATATGTGAATGATGTCTTAAAGAAAAAAAGGTTGTTACTGAGAATAAAAGGTGGGAATTATGTCCGATTCATCCAATAGTCATTCTGTGTGGTCTCTGTGCTTCCCACAATTGTGAATCTGGGTAATAGAGACTCATGAAGTCACTTTATTCTTTAGGGTTTGGGTGAACAAACTGTTTCTGATTCTTTTTCTTCTCTAGAAAGTCAGTTATTAAATTATGTGGTTTGTGGCTAAAGAACCAGCGCTACAGCTCTACAATGTTTCCCTTAGCTTTGCTTTTAACAAAGCACATAGTTAAGATAGTGAAGCAGATTTTCTAAAAGTGAAGAATTGAATATTTTCTTTCCAAGACCTTGTGGTTTCGCTTTTGGCCATTTGGTGTGTGCAGAATATTAATTTGTGTATTGTTATGCATTTCTTTTGACATAATTATGTTAAAGTTCACTGTGTGTTATGGTATTTTAGAAGTGTCTCTAGTTGTCCTATAGAATGAGTTTGACAGTTTATTATCTGAGTGATAGGTAGCAGTAAGTGAGAATGAACATGTTTATGGGTATATGTATTTTTGTACTACCATGGCAGAATTAGTTGTCTGCATGTCTTGCCTCTCTACTCTTTTGGCACAAAGCTGGTTTACTTGACTAACGAACTGGTGCGAGTTTAAGTAAGTTGCTTTTTATCAGCTGGGTTTACGAAGCTGGCAGACCTTGGGGCAAAAGCCAGCTTCTGTTTAAAAATGTTGTCCAGAACAGTGGCTCTGTATTTTCAAGGCAGGGGAGAGGCATTGTCTGTATTCATATCTGGTATCTAGTGTTTGCAGTTCTTCAGAGATGAAAGTAGAGGGATTTGGTGGGAATGAGGTGGTGGTAGAGAGGGGTTGCTAGTTTCTAATGTTTTTGTACAAATTCCATTTTGACACTGGCTGGTGTGGGGGAGAAAGTGTTTATTTCAGTTTCCTTAATGTGTTTTTTCCATCAAGTGGTGATCTAAAGGAAAAGACACTGAGTATGTACAAACTTGACAATGTAGCTTAAATTTTGGATTGGCACTTTATTTTCGTAAAAAGCCATCAGAATTGTTCTTGAAGGCACTCTTTATACTGCAGTGTCTGAATATTTGTCATATTTTTCAAAATGGACTGGTCTTGGTATAGGGAACAGACTGATTATCAAGCCAACAAAGGACATTGAAGAATTTCTGGAAGAAGAGATTTGTCAAGCAGCTTGCTAACTTTTTCAGCTTGCTGAAAGGTTCTTCTGACTTTACCCCTGAGTTACATGTTTCATCCTGCTTTCTTTGAAGAGCATCATACTACACTGTCAGTTCAAAGGCGGATAAATCAGGTTTAGGAACTTACTTCAAATCAAGACTTAACTATTCAGTAGCTCAAAGTGGCTTTTTTGTCCATTGCTTATAAGAAAGTAAGGACAACAATCATATTTGCAGGTAGACAAGACTAGATGAGGATAGAACCATTGAATAGCTAGTTCCATGCATTGATTTTTGTTGACTTTCAGGTTGTCTTTCCCATGTTAAGTTTGTTTTAATTTTACAGTTCAAAAGGTAGGAAATGGTATTAGTGTTTGATATTTGTACCTGTAATTCTGGTATTTTCACAGGGGAATTTAGTATATCTTTGCTGGGACGTCTTGAGTTCTGTTTTCCAAGACTAACCTCTATTTTCAGTCAGCAGGTTTTTATAGGTTCTGTTTTCTGCAATTGTACCCAAACCATTAGCAGTGAAGCTCTTAACAGGAAGCACTGAACACCAATATTTCCAAACTCAGGAGCTGCTTTGGTTACTTAGTTCCCTGACTGCTCTGCTTTTCAAGTAGACAGAGAAAAAAGATATGTTAGGGGTGAATTTGGTAGTCAGTCATATTTCAGCTTTCTTAGTATTCTCAAGCCTGAAAAGGCAATAATGGTCAGAAGAGGAGGAGAACAAGATGGTAAAAGTCTAGAAAATTGCAATAGTTTCTATAACACCTATATCACTGTCTCTTTTTTATAATGCAAGAAACAGGGCACACACAGTTAATAGGTTCCAAAGTATTTTTTCTTTCCTAAGCTAAAAGGAAGTGTTTTTCACATGAAGTGTAATAAAGTAATGAAACCCATTTCCTCAGGAAGTTATAGAGATTGAAAGTATGCCTAAAGAAAATAAATGATACTAATGAGATTATTTTGAGGTTCAGCCTCATGCTATCTTCAGCTCATAAACTGTTAACTGGAAGCTGAGTGGGTAAGGAGAGAGATCAGAGGTCATTGCTCAATATATGATTCAGAAGTAAAACAGTGCACTGTGCCTGATACTGTACAGAAGTAGAATTTAAATTTCGTAATAAATGAAGACTGTGATATTATATGAGAGGAAAAATGTTAAAATGTGATCTTTGTGCTGTGAATTTATATAACAAAGCCATTTGTTTATCCTTTAGGTATGTGTTCAGGTGAACTTGGAATTTAAGATAGCTTTTTATTTGTGAACAGAACTGAAGGCTGTAAATTGAGATGATCAATTGGCTATATAAATTGCCTGCTAAAGCAGCAGTAAAATATTTTCTCAAAGAATTTGATAAGAAGTAGAGCACATCGTGTGTGTTAATAGAAGGCATTGTGTTGATGCAGATCTCAGTATGCTGCAAGAAAAACCCATGCACCATCTAAATCCCATTAGCACAGAACAGTAAAAGTGAGATAAATCATGTCAATACCGTGCTGCTACTTGATTGAGAAAAATTCTAAAGAGTTACAGAAGCAATTGCTGGAGCAGAACCTAAAGCAGCAGCTCTGTGGGACCAAGGCAATACTGAAACTTGTTTGTCCCAGTTTTTATTCCAGTGGGCAAGGAGGGAAAAAGGTCTTCCTGTTTACTTTTTGGTTTTTAGATACAAGGATGGAACATTTCCATTGAGTATTTGCACCCCTCAAAGGCTAACTGAAAGATGGAAGCTCTAGTTTGTAGAAACAGCGTTGGGAAGAGCTCGTAGTACTTCCTCCAATTGTATAGGCAGGTAAACAGTGTCACTCACTGTTGGATGGATGAGACACTATCATGGGAGCACCACGTGGTGAGCAAGTGTCCACACTGATTTTCAGCTCTAAAAATGAGACTGAGAAAAACCTGTAGCAGTTATCTGGCCTTCTCCAAGTAATTTTTTACAAACTAGATTGCTATTTTCCTTGAGTTATCAGGGATTCAAGCTTACTGCTGGGAGCTGTTCTTACCATGTTTCAAGGTCGTTTTCTTATGGTTTTGCTTTTCTTTCTAGTGCTCAAAATTTTGATAGCTAAGGGAGCCAGCAGACTCTGGCTATGTAGATGCCATGGGCCATTTAGCCTAAGAAAGGTCTCATTGAAATGTTTAGGGAAGATGGGAGCCCTCCTGGAAACTGATGTTCGGAAGGGAAGGAAGGTTTAAGTAATGAATTCCATGGGGTCTGTTATAACTAACCAGTTGAGTGGTTGCATTTACAATCCTTATACATGCAGATGCTTGGTGTTACATGTAGGCCCTGCACAGTAAGATTTCAAGCTACAGGGAATTTTATAAACTGATTATCAGAAACTTAGCAATTAGTTCAACTTGCAAGGCTACCAGCAGGTGTTTCCTAAACTTCTGCAGTTGAGGATATTTCACAGTACGTCACCTTTCTCCAGAATGGGGTAAAGGATGATGTGACAGTCTGAATCTCATACATGATAACCTTATTACTTGTGTTTGCAGTGTGTAGTTATTTGTTACCAGGAATTTAACTGCTCTCTCATTAACCTGAATTTGAGTGATTAGGCCATAAGAGTTATAGAATAACAGTAATTCTGCTTTAGTGATATGGACAAAGTTTAAGGTGATTAAACTAATCTGCTGACTTAGAAAGATGCATGACTGTGGTTTGTTAAAACAAAGATCTGTCTAGCCTGAAATGCTGTCTCCACTAGCATAGGCTGGGCACAGAGATGATACTATCTTCTAATGCTTTCTCAGTCTCTGGTTATTTTGTATTTGGGGAGTTTTCAAGTCACATGGTTTGTAACATTCACATGCTTATCTTTCTTGTGTAGTCTTCCCTTGGAACCATGTAACTTTCAAGTGTAACCTTGCTACTGTGATAAGGAAAAATGAATTGTTTAAGTAAAGAATATTAAAGGAGCAAGTAAAAAAAATTAGCAGGGGCATATGGAAGAAAATTAATTTTTTTGCACTATCTCTGTATGCATAAAATAGTGTCAATGAAGCTTAATGGCTATAGGATGCTATTTTTAATATGACCAGAACTATTTCCAGCTGGGAAGACATTCGTTGAGGGGAATGAATAAGATTTTAACTGTGTAAAGCAAAGTACTCAAATATACTCATAAAAGGAACAGAGCATGGCTAACGTGTAATAAGTATGTTAACATCACTTTGTAGTGTCCATGTAAATCCATTAACTTAAATACAGGATATCATTAACATTTCTACATAAGGGATAGCTTCAGGTTCCATTTCTTCAGTGGTCTTTGGCTTTTGAGCTTTTTGAAGACTGACCTTAGCAAAGTTTAAATGCTGTGATCATCAGTGGAGCAGAACACATAAGCACCCACTGGATAGCTGTTAAACCAGCACCATTTTCTGGAACAGTAACCAACTGGCCTGCATCTGTACCAACAATTCTTGTGCCTTTAGGAAGGGTAACTGTACCCAGATCATCTATTGGGAATCCTAATCCTGCAGTTCACTCCTAACTGTGCCCTCCGCTCTTTGAAAAACAGTAATAGGCACAAACCAAAAGCAGTTTAACAGTACACAAATTCAAATGCTTGGGAATGTTTTCTGTCTGTTCGTTGTAAAGAAAGAGTCATAAAATACTTGGAGATAGGGTGGGCATTTTTAATCAGAACTGAGATTAGTATGATTTGGTTTTAAGTTAATTATAGTGAAACAACCTTATTTGTACAGGACTTTCTTCACATTCTTTCACTGAATGCTTCATCTTGAAGTTGCTCTTATATACTTTGTTACCCTTATTGTATAAGTCATGGATATAAACATCAGGATACGCAAAAGCTTAGTTTCTCTCAGTTTAAATTAAAAATTATAAAAAGAAAAAAAAGGAAAAAAAAAAAGATTACAAGAAGTTCTTAATAATTTCCAGTCTTTTACTATACAAATTCCATGTTATGTGTTGGCTTAGTGTTTATTCTAAGTCTTTGAAGATCTGTGAGATTATAGTCACTGAAAACTATGAACAGAAAAATATGTTGAGCAAATCTTATTGTAAGAAAGTTATGAAACATTAAATTAAAAATTGTAATTGATCAGGTGATGTTGATGTGAGGGAAATAATATTCTGGTTGGTTTAATATGATTGACTAATTCTTAGAGTATCTTCACATCATAGACTAAGCTGGTTTATAAACATTGTGACAATGGCAGTTCCTGCTTGGCTTCTGTCCACAGATGCAGTCTCATTGGCACATAGGTTTTGCAGTTAAAATTCCTTATGTGTGTATTTTGGCCAGTTAAAAGTGAGAAGTAACTAGGAAGAAGACCCTCATAGAATGGTGTCTTCTGATAGCATTTTATTCCTGCAAAGCACAGTGGTTCTTCCCACTACATTTGAAGAGAGAGAAGGGCTAAGAGGTTCTGTATTTCTGCAAAATACTGAGTGGCTGCAGCTTTTTGCACAGTAAAGTTTTACCCTAGCTAGGTCAGGTACAGTCAAGAGTGAAGCTCAGTGCACAGACTAATCTTCCAGGTATCTAATTAGCTTTTTGGGCATTTTTTTTTCATCCTACACTGCATTCTGTACATCTGCATTAAATTGTACTGAAGTTAATGATTTGCCCACATAGCTATAGCAGTTAAATTTCTTCTGTAGCTGAGGCATACATGTCCTAGAGTCAGAATTTAGATTATTCTGATGCAATTTGAAGAAAACCCACAAAACCAACCCAAACTAAAAAAAAACCTCAAGAAACCAAACCCCAAACCTAAAACAACAGCAAAAAATAACCTAAACAATCCTCAGCGTGCAAAACAGCCAAAAAAACAAAAACAAAAAAACTAACCCAGAATGATTACTAGGTTATGTAAACTCCAAGTCAGAGTTAAATACTTAAGCTTATAAATGTTAATTTGGAAAGTTAATCGTTTAAATGAGGGGTTGCATCAGCACTTCAGTTTGCAATTAAGAGAAAACTTAATTCTAATGTGTGCTGGAGATTTGAATGACATTCTAGTCAGCAGAAGGGAGTTCTTTCTTAATCAAAGGACTTATGCAGATTATTTTTGGATTCTGGAGTTGACTGGTTAGTTGTCAGACTGACATCTGGAACAGAATTTCATGTCAACACCTGGAATTTGAACACAAACTGCTAAACTTACTTCTTTGGAAAGCAGTACAAGGCAAGGATCTATTTGTTTGAATACTGTGTAATTAAAGCTCTTGAAATAATTAAAGTAACACTTTCTGAGTTTGTGAGATGTATTTTTGTGTGTATCTCTGTAAAGGTGTATGTTGGGTTGGGGTTTTTTTTGTGTTTTGAAAAATTTTGGGAACAAATCTGTTCAAGAAGTTTTAGTTATCTGTGCTAAATAATAAAAAATACAGCTGTTCTGGAAGCAGGAAGTAGTTTAGGTCAGAGATGTGAGGATAGTTTTGTAAAAATAACACTACTTTCAAAAAGGGGGCAGGGCAAGTAAGGATTACTTTGGCAGTTAACTGCTCTGGAAAGATATTTTAATGCTGATACTTGTTAAGGATTTTTTTCTAGTGTTATATTTTGTTCTTTGGGCATTTTCTTCCTTTGGTGTTGAATTGAGAAAGATGAGCAGCATGAGAACATCATCACTGACTCTAGACCAGGTCTGCATATTTCAGCTCTCCTGCTGACACTCTTGTGAATCCTTTGCAGGGGAATCCTTATCAAGTTTCTCCAGAACCATCAGAAAAAAAGGTTTTGTTGCGACAATAAATAATAAAGCCACTTATGGTACTATGCCCACCCAAACACTATGACCTGTTTTTTAAAGCATTTTTCCCATGTTTTTATGACCTCTGTTTTCTACCGTAATTTTCAGTGGTAGTCAAGCATGCTATATATGGAACACAGCTGAAATTCTAGCTTAGTCTGCAAGATGGGAGAGACAACCATATCGGTGTGGGACACTTAAATTGAGGAGGCATATTTGTGGTTGTTAATTACAGATGTTAAAAATCTTGGGTAGACTATTTCTAAAATGGGGTATTATTTTCTGCTTTTAATTAAGGATTACCCAGTGGGTTTGTCTGTGTTCAGTATGATGTTGAAAAGAGAGTGAGGCTGATGTAGAAGATGAACTTTCATTTTGGTTTTATGAATTTTTTCTTCAGTGGCATTAACACAAACTTGTGCTATTATGCAAGAAAAAATAGTTGTGTTTAAAAAAAAGTAACTGTTCTTAAATTGAGTAGTGTTTTGAGTTTAAAAAACATTTGCTTAAAATTTCATGCAACTAAAATGTATTTTTCGCCAATTTGTTATGGTTTTAAAAATGAGGCATTTGGCACATAGATTCTCTTTTATGAGATAGTACAAATAGTTGTAACACCAGCTTACTAAGAATGATTTTTGTACTTCTAGATCTTCTCTAGTATTAGGAGAAATCTAAAAACTTCTCTTTTAAGAGTATAAACCAAATTTAACACAATTTATGTCTGATTTAAAGAAATAAAACAGCCAGGGACCCACTATCTTGTCAGACTGAGGACAAAGCCTGAACTTGCTGCTATCCACAGAAAGCAATACAGAAAGTATTTTATTAGGAGATGACTAAATTCAGATGTCAGGCAGCCATGGTACCAGCAAACAAGCGAAATATCTCACACCCAAAAGTGAGTTAAGTGCATGTGAGTACTCTAGTTCAGAAGAGGTTGCCTGGTTAACCTGTCAGGGACCATCTGCTTTTGACTGAAGTTTAAAGCTTTGTACTACTGTACTGAGGGTGTGATTATGTTCATTCTAAGGTCTAGAACTAATGGTGCCGCTGGGTTAAACTGTGATATGATGCTGTTGAATTTGTGTCTCTTTTTAGGTGCATCAAACTAAGGCTGGCACGGAGCTAATGTTGCGTTTCAGTTTGGCAGAGGTTAAGGAGGCCTGGGTTTGGACCAACGTCCTGAGCAGCCTGGAGCTAGGGAATTACTTTTCTTTCTTAGGCTTGAAGAAAACCATGTAATTTGCATTTGTGATGGTGGCAACTCCCAAAGTGCTATTAGGTTGTTAATGCAGCTTTTAGAATGTGTCTTTGGAAGAAGCTGAATTAGTTTTAGGCAAACATATTCATCTTATGTTTTCTGTTGGCCGGGGCATCTTCCAAAGTAGTTTGAGTTTTCTTAGGTACCCTACTGAGTAAAACATCACCTTAGCTGCCCAATAGGGATCCCATACAAAAGCTGAGGCTCCCTTCCTCTGCTGCAGGCATGCTGAAAGTAAGGGATTGTTCTGTTGTGAAAGGTGTTGATTGGGTTACAGCATGGTTTGATGAAAACAGAGCTGCCTGGGGGCTGTGTCTCTGTAGGAGATGAACTGGGGCTGAGCCACATGTGGTCCCAAAGATTACCTTATAAACAGCAATCATTTCAGGGAGCAGAATAGATATTAAGGGCCTATTAACTTGTTTGGGTCTCTCTTTGACTTGAAAAGTACTTGTGAGCAGAAGAATAATAAAAGGGAAGGGTTGCCAAAAGCTATGGAAGGTGCATCTTGCTATATCACTGTTGGGACATCTGTTGAATTGGGGATTTATTTCCTACTAAGCATCTGCTGAGCTTTTGAAGTACATATTAAGGTCAGAGGAGGGGAGCTTGAAATGATTGCATAATGTTTATTCTTTTCTTTGAAGATTTTAGACTTTAATCATGCAGCATTTGGACATATTTAACAAAGGACAAACCTACATGAGCATTTGGCCAACTTCCAGAACTTATTACATGCAGTAGTTGCAGCTTTAGAACTTGGATTTAAAAATACTTTGGGCTTTGCTGAAACAAGGTTTTGCAGGTCCATTTTTTAATCTGTATATCATTCTTACTGCATCTGTGACTTTATTACACTGGACATCTGAATGTGACCAAAAATGAATTTTTCAATTCATCACTCTCCATGTGGCTTAAGAAAAGAAAATCTCTAGCATTCCAGTGACATCAGAGAGGGATTTTTGGAAAAAGAGAAGTGTCCAAAGAATCTAGCAACAGGAGTGCAACAAATAATTTCTGTGTTCAGAAATGAGGTTTCCCCAAGCTCCTTGTAGTCCATCCATGATTCTAATTGCTGCTTCTTCTTAATTTAAAATTATTTGTGAACAAGGATAATCAATATGTTCATAGTTCTTATGAGTAGTTGCATAGTTTGGATTGGCATTAGGGTTAAAGAGCAAACTGCTAAGTTAGTGGATATAAATTGACTTGACCAACTAGTAGTGGTGATCATTAATAGTTCATTTGGCTCAGAGTTTTGTGTCTTTGCAAACTTCTCAGTGTGATATTGCTGATAACAGAACTGAATATCTGCCTGTATGTTGGGAAAGTTACACGTAGAAAAAATACAGTAATTCCATTGCTTTGTTGACTAATCTTCTACCTCGAATAATTCTCTCTAACATGCATAATTTCCAAAATCTGCATGTATCTTAAATCAGTTGTTTTGGGTATTTATATAAAAGACGGTCCTTTTATTTTGCAGATGCAAAAAGCCTGATACCACCTCTATACACCAGAAAATGAAAATTACTGAGTTTTGGTTTTGCAGTTGCTGGTCATAGAGTGGTTGTTCATGTTTTGTGTAGGCAAGGTTATTATATTGCAAATTTCAAAATACAATAAGCATAATTATGGAATAGCCTTCTGATTTTAGTGTTACTGGTAATGTACATGAGCATTACAGAATTGATCCAGTCATATGGATAAAAAAAAAATGAAGATACTGGTAACATAATATGCTGAAAGTGAGTAAATAATATGCTAAAAATGAATACAGACTTCCTGTGTGTGTTGCCTGTAGTCCTGGTTGTATTAATGAGAGAGAGAGAGAGGAAGTTTGGTACTTCAGCTTGAAAGACTTTCAGTGCAAAGAAGTTTATGATGGAATTATGAAGTTTATGATGTGATCTTTAATGTTGGTATGTTGTCCCGTCCATTTCTCCGAAGCTGTGAGAATGACAGCTCTTTCACAGGGAATACATCTCCATTCTACAGGGGGTTTATTATTTATTTTTTTTAATGCTCCTCCCCCCTTTGCCTGTAGATTTGCCATGACAGGGTATATCCTGTCTCTATGAAAATTAGAGATTGCTGTCTAATGATAAGGGTTTAATCTGCAACGAATCAGACATGTGGAAACTTCTGTCTGTGGAATTTTCTGTTTGATCTGAGAGGAATGCCCTTGGTGTGCCCTTCCTGTAATGAAAGCAAGGTAGAGTGAATTAAAGTGATTCTAGATAAGATTGGAATGTGTGCATTGGTTATGCCTCCATTATATTTGGTGTTGCAATTCTGGCCATATGTATTATTTTATTATGCAAGATATTAGCAGCATAGTTCATTTTCTTAAAAGATATCTCTTTGTGTTTTAGCTAAAAGTGCTATCTTTTATTGATGAAATTTGAGTTAATTACTTCGGTTTGAACACAGAAAGTCTTGCTCAAAACAACTAATATTGTCAACAAGATATTGAGTGAGCTATAATAATATAGCATCTTTTTCTTACTGCAAATAGTTTTACAGTACTAACTTCATCTTCTGTTTTAAAGATTTTGTTGGTGTACCATTGTGAGAAATAGCTAACAGTTTCTCTTCATCATTATTTCAAAACCAGTTAATGATTAACAAATGTGCAGCTGCCTGTGAAAGGAATGCTACTTACTTTGGGAGGGGGAAGGAAAAATTATTATTTCTTCACATAAGCAGTCTGATGTGATAGTTCACTTTGAAAGTAATTTAAATATCATAGGATCAATTTCAGCAGATGAATCAGAAATGGGAAAATGACCTGTGCCTTTCTTTGATATTTGGTTTTATCTATGTGCTTTCTACCTGTCCTATTAGTTAGTACATTGATATTTTGAGTTGCCTGTGTTAGTCCAGACAGTACTTTTAAAGTAAAAAAATATGTAAGTAGAGATGTCAGTTTGTTAATTAGTGAATTACTTATGTGTGGATATAGGCAAAGCATGGCTCAAAAAAATAAAGGGATAAAATCTAAGCAGTTCATAGTCCAAACTATTTTACATCACTCCTAATCAGATTTCTGAATGGCGCCTTGTCTGTTAAGTACAGAAACCAGCAAATCAGGAACTGTGCTTATAAATACAAAAAACCAAAATTATCACAGAACTTGGGCTTTTCAATTAGCTTTTTGTTTGCTTCAGAATGTTCGTGCTGAATGGTGAAATTCCTTACTGAAATTTTGGACTGACTTTAATCTTTACAGTTAAGGTAGAGGAGGAAAGTGTGCGAAGGTTGAAAAATGGTTAGTGGAAAATGAGTTGTCAAATTGTCATTGACTCAAATGACACATCAGTTTTAATATGCATTGTTTAATAAGAAGTTAAGGGAGTGACGATTACAGTGAGAGCAAGATCACTGCTGATTATTGGAGTAAACGTTTGAGTGAATATTGATCCAGCGTGTGAGGTTGGGAGGAAATGGAATAAGAAATACATGCCATTCTATGTCTGTAATTCCAGGGAAGATTAAAAAAATACTTTGGAAACTGAGTCATTCAGTCTAGTCAAACACAAGAATGGCCAACATTTGAGTGTTTTTTGACAACAGCTATGCAAACTTACAGAGATTTGAAAAGGTCTCTTGCTGCAACTCCATCCAGTTGCTGTGTATTCTGTGAATTTCTTAAACAAGGAAGAAAATCCTCAGTGGTTAGCAGCGGAATGCATTTTGTGCCTAAATGGTCTGCTACTTACCTACGATATCATTGTTCTTTCATTTACAGAATATTCTGATGTTGACAGAGTTGAGGTACTTCTGTTATGGTTTTATGACAAATTGTTGTTTTATGAAGCGTTATTCATAACACTCATTTTCTTTGGTATTGTTATGAAGGGTGCAGTAATCTTCAGCAAAAAATGCTTCTGTGGAGAATAATTAAGAGCTTTTTCAATGGAAATTCTGTCAGACAGACTCTGTGATCTGTGTTCATCCAAATGCTTGCAGGTTCGGCTAGTAAGCAATAAAGTGAACTAAATTCATTTTTTTTTATAATTTTGAACTGCAACTTGCATTCATTTCTTTACTGTTAGTAATTTTTTGTTCTGGAGAGTGTTGATTAAAACTGTACATGAAGTTATCCATTATTTATGTGAGACTGAAATAATTTCCCAATAAGCATCCAGAGTCCCCACAAATAATTATAGTTGACATCTGGTAAGTAATCTCTAGTTTTCTAGTTAAAAGTCATCATTTTAGATGTTAGGTATTGGTTCTCCACTGTGCTCTAAGAATTTGCTTACAAATGGAGGATTTCTCATTTGATTGATAGAGTAATCATAACCAAAGAGAATAAACATAATTTTATGTTTATTCTCTTTGGTTATGATTTTGCCTTCATGATTCACCTAGCTTTAAATTTTTACTCAAAACCAGATGAGTTCAGAAATGGCCTTGTGTGTAATTTGATTTATATGCAAAGGCAAATGAGGCTAATAAAAAAGTTAGTTTAACAGGTATTGATCTATGTAGAATCCCCTTTGGAAACACAAGCAGAAATGAAGTCTGAATAAATAAATGGATATTTTGTAAGTTAATAAATCTGACTTTGTCAGAACAAGGATAAAAATGTCTTTTGATGTCATTGGATCCCAGACGCTTTAATTTCATGACTTTGTCAGTTTGCTTTGTTCTCCTAGCATTAGCATGCCCAGAGGTATATCAGATCTTCTTTGTACACAGAAATCAGCTTGGGAGCAGCATTTCTGTTGGCAGTGATTAAGTGCTATTGTGTGTATAGCTACCTGGTGCAGTAATGTGAACAGCAGTAAGGGCCTGATTTCCAGTATTCCTCAACATGCTATCTGCCTTTTGATAGATATCAGTATCTTTTTTTGTTCAGAGCTGGTCTGGAAACTGTCATTGCTAACCAGCAGTTTCTACAACTGAAAATATTTTGGAGACTGAAAGCTTGAAACAAAATTGCAGTAGTCCAAACCACAGCCATACATAAATAACACACACATGTGCTAAACAACAGTTTTTTGTCGCCGGCTCGTCGTGAGCCAGAGTTGCTGTGGAATGCAGCTGTAACTGCTTCTTGCTGAAGGGTAGGATTGCTCTGTTGCTGGGCCTTCAGTGTTTTGCAGAAGTAATAAGAGGTAAGCTGCAGTTTCAAATTTCCACCAAAAAGGGAATCTTGAGAGAAATGCAGCCTTGGCAGGGAAAGTATTCTTGGGATACATGGAACAATTGTCCTTATTTAAAATGGTCATTAAACCCTGAGATTTACAGACAAAACCTGTAATCTGTAAAGTTTAATAGTTTCAAAGTATACTTGTTGCAGAACTGTCCAGGTTTTAATAGTTTGCAGAGGTCTAAACAGCTAGATCCTTCTGGATCAACAAACCAGTTTCTGAACAATTAAATGTGTTGCTCTTGTGCATAATTGGCTTCCCATGCGTCTCATTATTTTCCTTGTAGACTCTTCTTCTGCCTGAGGGGGACCCAGGTTAATCTGTCAGCTCCAGTTAGTTTTGAAATTCCTGGGGCCATTTGCAGAGGAATTTCCCCTTCAGAGGCTCCCCATTTCCCAGCTAAATTATTAGACTTAACCACACTCATTGTCAACAATTCCTTAGTAGTAAGAAGACTGATAGAGAAGTTAAGAGCGATTTTGCAGTCGCTGGTGGAGCCAGAGTTCTAAAGAGCATATATTTGTTCATTTGTATATTTAAGAAATTCTTAAAACTAACAAAGAATATAGAAATGCATCCTTTGCGTTTCTCATGCAGGGGCAATTCTTTATAAAACTTGGATTAAATAATTTTCTTCTTTGTCTTTGATGTTCATAAGTAAACAAACAGTGGACCTGTAAAAGCCTTTGCTTGTTTGTGGATCACCTACATTTTAGTAGAGATTTTCTTGGTCGTGAAGGTAACTTAGCTTAAAATACCTCAGCGTTATTATCCCAAAGTATTTTGCTTAAATGTGGTTTCTTATTCTAATTTTATAATACTATGTAACTGAGTTTCTTGGGACAGAGAAACTGGTTGTGTCATTGTCTGAAGACAAAAAACTGCCCTGCATAAGGGATGAGTGACCAGAGCAATGACTTGCAAGGTTTGTAGGATCAGAGGCTCGAGTAACGCAGTAAGAGAAGCTGCTTTTGTGGGTACCAAAATCCCATGTGCTTGACCCAGAACCTGCTGGCATTTTGTTCTGCCTTCTTTAGTATTTTATAAACCTGCTGTAATGTTGATGTTGTAGTGCAGTCATGTTTTTTTCAGCAAGCTTTCTCTCAAATCATGAATGACGGCTCATGTTAACAGCAAAGCTTGCTTTACTTGCTCTCTTTTCAAGGAAACATAGCTCCTATGTGATTGTATTACAATAATTTTTGCTATTGACATAGAAGTTAACATTACATTTCCCTAATGTGGACTCATCAGGGGGTTTTTATGTCTCTCCATATCAAGCTTTATCAACGTGGTACTGTTCCTCTGTATAGCAATTATATTGCCTGTCCGAAAGCTTGACATACAAGCTGCCTAGCTAACAGAAATAAGCTGGAACTATTAAAATAACCGTAAATGAGGCTGACAATGGGAGCTGTCTGCCATTGTCCCAAAAGATTTTTTGAACTGGAAGTAATCAGTTGAGTTCTAAGGCAGCGCCATCACAGATCTTCTAATTGCAAAAATTCCCCCTCGCCAACCCCCCATCTTCCTGAAAGGAAGTTCACAATCTTTGTGGACCTTAGGAGGTTTATTGCTTGTAGCCCAGACTACCTAGTACCAAACCACAATTTTTTGGTGCAATGTTTTATATAGGCAGTTTTAGGAACATATGGAAAAACTTTTTTTTTCCATATGTTCCTAAAACTGTCTATATAAAACATTGCACCAAAACAGTTTTTCTTTTATAAATGGTCTGAAAACTGTGTTTTCTGTTCATTTGACTTGTTTTTTATAGAAATGTGCAGAAAGTCAAGTGGCAGGAACTATTTTAAATGTTACTGCATCCAATTATTTACAATTCTCTTTTTGCCCCATTTTTTTATTCTACTTTACCCATTTAAATGCTACATGAAAAATCTGTTTTTCAATGTTTTAAAATATAGTCTGTTTTTGGTGTAGAGCTGTAACTATAAGCATCTATACTTCTAGGTCTTTGTGCTATCCCTAGATGCTTATTTAAGGGATAGCTGCTCTTAACTGTTGAACATTGTGTATTTCTTCAAATCTGTCTACCCAGCTGGTTTGTAGGCTGTACATAGCAGAGGAGAGTAGTGACCCTTTCTCTCCCTCCACTTGAACACAGTTCAAGTTACTGCTGGTCACTGTCGTTCATAGCACAGAATTGATGCATAAACTGTCTGTGTTTTATGTCAAGGTTTGGATTTGACCACATGCTGAGGCTCTTTGGGTGCCAAGTTTTCGTCCCCAAAAAATATTTTAGAAGGACGGCCTTGGTAACTTCTATGAGCTTGGCAAAGTGAGACAGGTTTCACTGGACACTGATAGTGTCTGATTGTTTCACTGACTATGCTTGTTGTTGTTCCATTAGTGTAGTAGAAATTTTTAAATTTTAAATACAGTAGTTTTTTTTAATGAAACCTGGGGAGTTTGAGAGCTTGTATTAATATCACATTTACTTAAGATCCTACACAAAACTGGATTTGGCTATGTATTTTGCTACATCTAGTCAGTTCAGTGAAGTTGAATTTGAGATATAAAACATCATTTTATTATGATTGAGGTTTTTCTTTGGTCCATTTGGTTTGGGTTTTTTTTTGTTAAAATTTTAACTCTGCTCCACTAGTGATGGTTCCTCTACTCTGTTTAAGGGTGGGTTCTATGTGCCTTGGAGTGATATTCTTCCCCTCCCACCTCCCAGAACTTGCAATAGCTAGTCCCTGGAAAGAAAGAAAGCAGTGGTGGACTCTACATGTTTAAGGTCTTGCTACTGCTGTAGTTCCATCAACTTACTGATATTGGTAGTGAAACTTTCACTGTATAGATATTTGAAACTTTCCAGGCCTTGATTTGCTAGAAAATGAACAATTTGTCCTTGAAACAGCAACAGGAGTTGCTTTCCGTTTAACAGCTCTAGCTGAGCATGATTTCTCAGCTGGTAGTACACAAGGCTCAACCTGAAATGTGTGTAGCTTTCTATGTCAAAGAGCTATAAACAAAATTTAATTACATTTTCTGGAATCTGCCCTTATACATGCTGACAAAAGACTTGTAGTTCTAGTATGATACTTTCACCTTATTTTAAGTACTTTTTTGTAGCTTTTCCTGAGAGAAATTTTTCTGTGCTTTCTCTGAAGCTGAAATACTGAAGTTTAGGTTTTTTCCTTGCCTTTCTTATAAAGAAGAAATTTCTTTATTATAAAGAAGAAATAATATGTACGAATATTATGTTATAAAAGTGAATTTAAACCACTGTGTAGTAACTTACTGAATATTTAAAGAAATAAATGTGTAAAATCTGTAAAATATATGTGACAAGCATTAACTTTTAGAATGGATGTTTATATTGATTATATTGTTTATCTTGTAAGTTAGTATTATCTTGGGGTACATGAGAAAATCTTTGGTTGGTGGTTTTTATGGTTGGCTTTTTTTCCCCCTAACATTAAAATGTAATTAACCAGGATGCATGTAAAAGTTAAAGCACCAAATTATTAAAAAAATAAATCAGAATGTGTTAATTTGCATTTCAGCTTAGGTAAAACAGAAGAATTTCTGAGTGGTTGAAAAGGAAAAAAATGACTGAATCATTAGTTTTGCATATTCATATTCTTTAGACATGTTTGCAGACAAGTCACCTCACTTTGAGGTATGGAAAACACAGTACTGATGGTTTGTTGCCAGGTTAAAGTCTTTCTGTCTTTGCCTAATTAATGCTTCTGGAGAAGAGGCGAGTGAAAAGCAGTGAACATCTCTTGATCATGTGTGATTCAAAGGCAAGCAATAGTTGCTAAAACTCTTTGCTCTCCTTCAGGGCTGCAAGCAAGGATTATTTATATTCTGAAACAGTACAGTTTAGTCTGTGTCAATCTTCAAATGCAAGAACTCTGATACGAGTAGCTTGCATTGTCAGTGATAAGCCTAAAATTGCTATGGACCTGAAGAGCAAATCATATTTCCCTGGTTGGCTTTTGCACTTTGTTCCATAGGGGAGTAATCGTGTAATGCTTCCTGTTCAGGGTGCACACGCAATAAAAGTAAGGAACTTTTCCAGCTCAGCTTATTTGTCAGAAATAATACTTTCCTTAAAATAAGAGATTGTATATACTTTTAGAAAGTTCCCACTGCCTGCCACAGGTCTTTAATATTCCAAGAGTTACAGTGCAGTGCCTCTCTTGGCATTCTGCTGTGTTTATAGAGTGGATGAGCTGACATTTCACTTTTGCAAGAGGAATTTCATTCCATTCCTTCTTTAGAAGGAGATTGTTTCGTGGAGTTACTAGGATGGAGATTTTGGTCTTTTCAGCTGATGTTTTATGTACTGAATAGTTGTCTCTGTGGCAGGACATACATAAAATTTTCAATGCTTAAGGATAGTTGGTTTGTGTAAAATTAGGGCTGATGTGATACTCTGTCTCTATTTTGGTTTTACTAAGTGGTTATTTATTACACTTGAGTGATCAAATACTATTAAATTTTTTTGACATTAGCATTGGATGCTATTTTAGAAGCATGGTGGGCTTAAGATTTAGTTGTCTCTTACACACTGGTGCTTGGTAGAGGCCTGAGTTACAGTAGCACAGTGGCCTCAGGGAAAGAATAATTTTTTTTCTTCACAGTTCAATAGGTTACATGTTTCAAAACCTTCAAATTATAAAAAACTGTATGGCATGTAGGTTTGTGACTGCTGCTTCAAGGCATTTCCCAATGTCAGATTATAGTCGGGACCAGAAGTTTCAGAAGTTATCAGAAGTTGAGAAGTTAACAGAAACACAGATAGAGGGTTTTTTTAATTGCTGAAAAAGTTGAAAGAATCTGAGCTGTGACAGTGGCCACAATTAGTATTACAGATGGGTGTAGTACTTGTAAATAGTGCACTCTAGTCTGCTGTAGTCTGTTTTATCTTGCATGGGTAGATACCATAACTATTAATAAATGCACTCTTTTTTCCAAGTCACCTTCTTTCTTCTTAGCATTTCTGACAGGGATCATGAAGTGTAGGGGGGAAAAAAAAAAGTAAAAAAACCCTATGTGTGACACGCAGGAGCACACAGGGTTGCACTTGCCAACTGTCCTGATTTGACTGTGCCTCTAGAAGTTACTCAAGGGGAAAAGGAGAATAAAAGAGAGTGGATGTGTTCCTCTTTAAGGCCTCTGGGGTCTGCTGAGAAGCAGACAGGCACTGCATCTTTTCCTATGCCAGATGCTCTTTCCTTGTTTCTTGTGGGTGCAGGTTTTGGAGGGGTGGGGGTCTGTTTGTTTTTTGTTTGTTTTTTTAATCCTGTCTTCTCTGTTATAGCCTCTGTATTTATACAGCTCAGGAAAATGCTAATCATGTCATGGTAGATAATAATGTAAGAAAAAAAATCTAGGGAAAATAGAGCATATGAGAAGAGATGAATAGGAATTAATTTATGTTCATCTATGTTTGATCTGGATATGTTTGAAGAACTGCACTGTCGTTAACGAAGTATTGGTTAGAATAGATGCTATTTTAAATAAAATGAGCTGCACAAAAGATCAGGAGTTGAAAACACCAGCTTTCTAAAATGTTATTCTGGCCATGTAGTTGTGAAAATTTTAGTAACAACCTCAAAACTGTCTGTTCTGAATTGTATCACATTAGAAGACAAAGTATGGTAGTATTATATTAAACAAGACTTTACTTTGGAGGGTAGCCAAGCCACTAACAAATGAGGCTGATGTGACTCTTTTTTAACAACAGCTTAAGCAAAGTTTCACAAAATATAAAACAGAAATTTTCCCAGAAAAACTGGCCAGTAGACTTTCGGGAGCTGGGATCCTTTGGACCCTTGTTCACATAATAACTTCTGGAAAATCTATACATTGCCTCTCTTGAGGTAGCAGAGATTCACGTAGTAAACTGCAGTATGTGCTGAGCAATTTTATCTCTAATTTAAAAGAGTGTGCAGGCTGTAGTGATAGTTTACCCTGCAGTGGCTTGCTGTTTGTTTAGAATTCAGGACAGTGGCAGTCTGAGTTGGTGTGCTGGCAGTCTAGTGCCATTGAGAGCAGCATGTCTCCGTGTTTATAACAGGCTTAATCCACTGGCTTTTAAAACTTTGATTTGAATTGGTTGGTTGTTGAAGGTCATATTTGATCAAAACTCTTGTTTGTGCAATTCGTAAAGTATTGCTTTCCCCCTGGCCCCCTGAATGGCTTTTAAAGCAGCTGAAGAAGCTTTTTGATTTACCCAACTTATTACAAGTTAGATTAATTGAGTTTGTAATCAGATTTCAAGCATCATGTTCCAGGCCAGGGATTTCTTAGTTTGTTTCAAATGTCATTCCCGGGGCAAATTCTGCTAAACTGCATTTTCATGCTTTGCTGAGAAATGATTGCAGGTTTTGATTTCCATTATGGAATCATTAATATTGTTAATTAGAGTTCTTATGGATAAGCACACTTAAGGAGGATCATCCCTGGGAATTGGGAGTATTATAGTTTGAGCATTTGTTAATTAGATACAATTGGCATATGTAAGAGTGTCAGATTTGAGGTGTATTTTATGCTTATTTTTGTTTTTAAGAGTGACTTCGGTTATAGTGATTTGTGTTGTGGGATTTAAACTGGGAAGTGTCGGTTCTTGTTGGGAGTGGGTTTATTGTTTTTACTTTTTCCTCAGCCGCTGTATTCATAAACCATCCTGTTCCTCCACGTTAAATTCTGTCCAAATTATATTCTACCGTAGCCACTTAGGACTCTTGCCTTCCTTTAATAAAATTGATAGAAAAGTCCTACTGCATTGAGTGGGAACAATATCTAGTCTAAAATTTCAGACATATGAATATTGTAAAATCGGTTCTAATGTCCTCTTGCAGATGACTGAGAAACATTTCATCAGAGCTCTTTTGTGCTCCCCTCTGGTGGTTAGTGACTGAGTTTAAATTTGTTTTTATCCTTACCACCTGAAAGGCTTCAAGATTGCACAGCCAGTCAAGTGAAAAATGCTTTTCAAATCCTCTCTTCACCTTATATTTTGAATAACAATGTTTGCAAGTCTTTGGGATTGTCATACAGGCGAAAGATTCGTTACTGGACTTCTCAACTTGTTTTGCTACATAAAAAGCAAATGGTTTGTGAAAGTCAAAATTAGCCAACTGCCTTAGCATAGAGGATGGATGGCAAATCTGCTGATTAAAGATATTCTGTGAATGGGAGAAGAGTTAGAGCAGAGATGGAGCTTTTACAGCATTGACAATACTGTAGAGGCACTTAAGGTATATTCTTTAAATGTGCCTTGCACCACTTGGAAAAAAAAAGGAAAAATTCTTTCTAGGAGCCAAAACATGCTGTTGAAACTGATGATATGATCAACATCTTTGTGATGCTTAATGGATCTAGAAGTTTGCAAGATTAAAACAAATTAATTCTCACTAGATTGTTTTATTATTTCTGTTTGATGTAGGAATTCCAATCAGCTTTTTCTGTTAGCTTGAGAACACTGAAACTAGAAATCAGTGAATTTATATACTCCACAAGTGTTGAGTGGTATCTTTCAGGCAGCATACAATCTTATGCTGCCCTAGTATGTAAAATAGGCTACTGTAGTCCACATTTGCAAGAGCAGAAAACTGAGACAAGGACCAATGGAACTTAAAGGATTGGTTCTAGACCTGTGATTTGGTAGGAGAATGAGTGTGTTATCATTGTTAAAAAAAGTAATCAGTCAAATCTTTTGAGCTTGTGTTACTTAGAAGGTATAGTAGGATGCTGAAGTTTTCATGCAATTTTATTCATTATTGTTGCATAGAAATAAAAAATTAATCTATTAGTGTTCTCATAGGCAAAATCAGGAAAGATTTAGTGTTAAACTTGCAGAAGCAATTTCAACTAGATTAATGACAATAAGATGGTGTTTTGTAATTACTGATGTAAGATCATATTGTTGAGGGGGCAGAGAAAAAGCTGAAGTAGTGATTAGTTTTGATTGTATTTTGTGACATAAAAGCTGATGTAGAACCAGAAGAAATTCAAGTTTTGATTGTCTGACCCTGCCCCCACTCCTAGATGTGTGCTGGATTAGTATATCTGTTCTGTTTTATTGCTGGGTTCAAACACCAGGAAGAAAGCTGAGTCATATTAATAGACCAGTTAACCCTTCCCTTGCTATTGCCTGCAGCATTGAGTGATGAGGAGAGCTGGGTGTGGTGGCCTCTCCTCCACAGCCCTCAATATGTGAAGGGTGAAGGGAAAATTTAGTTCCCTATCTTCCTGTTGCCTTTTGCATAGCTTTTATGGAGGAATGTTATTTTGAGTCTTCATTTTTGATACTGTCAAAGTAATCCACTTACCTGTGATGCCTGTCTCTAGTAATCATGGAGTTGTAGAATAGTTTGAGTTGGAAAGAGCCCTGAAGTTCATCTAGTTCCAACTCTGTGCCCATGGGCAGAGACACTTTTCACTAGACCAGGATATTTAAAGACCTATCCAAGCTGGCCTTGAACACTTCCAGGTGTAGGACATCCACAAATACAAGGTTTCTGATTTGCATACTCATACCTGTCTATTGCATCTATTTTAAACTGGGTTCTTTGTGCCTTAAAAAATAAATCAGGAATTAACCTATTAATTAGTGTTAAAAAGTTAGGTAGACAGTTTTGCATAGCTGACTGATCATAAAATTGTTTTCCTGGATACTTTTTATTTCAGATTGGAATTATAATGGCCACATAAAGAAAAAAGTGTTCGCCCTAAAATTCAGGATCAGTTGAGTGAGAAACATAAGAAAAATGGAAAAACAATGACCTATTATTTTGACTGCATGCTTAGAGTGTGAGTGCCCATGTAGGAAAATCAGGACATTCTGAAAGCCAGAGCTGTCCTGTTGGGGAATCTGTGTTACATGATGCATCCAGTGGTCAGATCATCAGACAGATTCTAAACTTTTTATTGAACACTCTGCATAGTCTATGTAAGTTTTCCCACACATTTCCTTCTGAGATACTATTTTTTGGGTGTTGTACTTTTTTTCCCTCTTCATCCCGTGTGATGGATATGGCTTAAGGGAATGGACATTTGAGAACTGATACACTACAAAAGCAAAATAGGTTCAGTCATCCTCTTAGTTGAGGAGGGCTTTGATAACTAGGGAGGTAGAATTTGTAAATGTTAGGTGAGCAGATTGCAGGAAGTGAGCTTCATTTCCAGAAGAATCTCTTTTTATCTTTCTTTAGAATCAGCCAAGGCTATGTTAAAATTGATCTGCCACTTCTGATGCAGCTACTGTTTAGAAAGTGGGAGGTGTAAAATGAAAACAGTTGCTCTTTTCAGCATGAATCACAAGCAATTAAGCAGCATTGCTGGAGCCCTTGCTAGGAGGGAATTAATGCAATCCAGTCTTCTCTTTGGTAGGACGAGAAGGGTTTACAGAACTTTCCAAGGCATACACAGAGTCTATCCAAGATTAAGTGCTTGTGTGCTACATCCAGCATTTATATTTAGGAGTGAGGCCACAGTAAGTAACAAATTTGTTTACTCTCAAGCAAGTCTCCTGGCTGAGGTTGAGTCACGCAAAAAATGTACCATGAGTTACAAAGTAGAATATGCGTAACTGAGAGCTCAAGGTTGTGTCCATTTTTAAGAGCAAATTTATGCAGAAACCAGTAACCAGTGTACAAATCTAGTGACTTCTGGATAGTATTATCTTTCTGTTTTAATAGTAAAACTGCCATCAAAATATAAATACTGAGGAAGAGAGACTGGAAATGGAAAATATCAGTATTAATTAACATCTGAACTTAGTTATTGATAATGTTCTGCAAAAACATAAAAAAAGGAAATTATAAAGCCAGTATTTTATTTTCAAGAAAACTTTTATAGACTGCATGTACTGCATGTATATTTTGAAATTGCAGTGCCCCTCCTTTTTATCCCAGTTCTGTAGCCTTAGACACTATATTAAACCAATTTCCACGCTGACATCTGGTGGTAGTTCTGAGATGCTATGTTGCTTGAAATGCTATATATGGGTATCTGCAGGTCTAAGCATGAGTTTTAATCCCCTCCAGCCTTTCTGAAGTGATCTTACTGACATCTTAAAATTTTAAACTGTCATGGTCAGACCTTTATGCAGCTTCTCACAAGGCAAAGAAAATAATGAATAAATAAATAAATGCTTAATATTTTGCTCAGTCAGTATAATGTATTTTAAAAAGTGTCTGTAGTGTGTGGAGGACACAATACTTTGAGTTAATTCCTTTCCTGAAGTACTCCTGTGAAAATGGTGACATATTTTTATTGATGGTGTGTGTATGTAAATATATACACATATATGTATCTGTGTGAAGTAAATGAGCTCAGCAGAAGTGCCACATCATGCATACTCACATGATGTGGCTTTATCCAGAGTCCAAAACTTGCTGTCATGGTGATGGTTTGACTCATCTTGGCTCCAGTCCCAATTAGTCCTGGTGTCTGAATGTATAACAAATAGTAGGAGCCCTTCAAAATTTCCTCTGAAATGGCTGCAAGGGCTTACTCTGTTCCTCATCCTGGCATGTATCAGGTTGATTCTAAGTTCTATTACAAAAATATTTCAAATCAGACACCCTGTAGGAGTGATTGGATCAGGAAAAGGAAAGTGTGGAAGTTTTATTGTGCCATGGCTCCATGACTCTATTTAATATTCGTCCCCCATCTTATGGGTTATGCCATACCCCTCATACCCTTTTGACATGTGCATAATGTGGCCGTACCTGTAGAGTAAGCTGCTTATAGAAATGAAGTTGTATTTCTTCATGCTGCCTAAATTCTTTAGTCAGTTCTGGCTTAGACAATCTCCATAGGGTGAGCAGACAGCTTTTTGTTATGTTTGTGAATTGTATAGTAGTTCCTTATTTGGTAATTCATTTTATGTTTGTAAGATTGAGCAGATTTTTGCCCCTGTTTTTGCTGCCTTCCATTTCTAGAGTAATGGCAGCCATTGGTTAGTCCTAATGAGGCAAACGTTAGCTTTGGTATAACTTTTGTTTTCTTTTCTGTGACATGTCTGTGTGAACATAAATCAGCACATGAAGAAAGTTCAGTCAAATAACTCATTTGAGCATGGAGATAAAAATGTTTCACATTTAATAGTTGCTCATCAATATGAATAATAGTAAAGAGGTCAAGAGTTTGGCATCTAAACTGGATAGTTTAATATGGTATAAAATTTACTGTAATGAGTAAAGAGGGTCGTTCAAGTCCCCAAAGATTGTGAATTACATATTTGATGTAATCTTTCAGGCAAAACTGATTTTATGAATAGTGCTAACTGGTCTGATGTATTTCAAAATATGTTGGAAAGGAAATCAGTTAATACATTGTTTTAATATGGATGCATAATTGCTGAAAACTGTTACAGTAGTTTTATTTTTTGTAATTTTATTTTTGGGCTTTGGATTGGCCTTAATATATTTGTGTGTGTTTATTAGCACACACTGTAGAATCAGTATTAGTTATTTTGAACTTGTATTCATTTTGATTTATTAATTTATTTAAACTTGTTGCTTACTGTATTTTTACACTTTTCTACATACTTACTGAGCATTTTCTATTTATCTTTCTTCCTATTAAACAGGTATTATTGAGACTGCAGATCACCTGGATCACGAGACTACTTCACATTACTGGCTTACTGTTTATGCAACAGACCAAGGCGTTGTGCCTTTATCATCTTTCATTGAAATCTACATAGAAGTTGGGGATGTTAATGATAATGCTCCTCAGACCACAGAACCAGTTTATTACCCAGAGGTCATGGAAAACTCACCTAAAGATGTATCTGTCATTCAGATTGAGGCATTTGATCCAGATTCGAGCTCAAGTGAAAAATTAACCTATAAGATTACAAGTGGAAATCCACAGGGATTCTTCTCAATAAACCCCAAAACTGGTAAGTGCAATACGGTGTTTATGTGTTAATAAATTAATGTATTTGCATAAACCAGGTGAAATCAAAATCTTTGGTTTAACATTGAAAACATGCTTTCACAATAGCTGGAGTTAAGCTGGTGTCTTGGGCTGTGTCAATATTAGTAAGCAATACAAACATGTAGGAAAGGATATGAGTGAAGCACTTGATTCAAAGTACTTGACATCCACATCAGGCATGTTTTGTGAAAGCTTACTTCTGAGTAGCTCCACTCCAGACTAGTCAACGTCCATGCATTTTTATAGTGCAGTAGGTATACAGTAAAACCCCTTATTTTAGTTTTGTTCCATCCAAGTTGTTTTTAGTTGTCTTCAAAGTTTCATGCATAGATTTTTCTTGTCAGGCCTTTTTAATTTTTTTTTTTGTGGGGGGGGGCAGGGAAGGGTGTCATATTAGTCGAAGCAAAATAAGCCATTTATTACCTGTAGACTCACTTGTCCCACAGTCAGAAGGTACTTTCTTTGTAATTAACTCTTGTTGCTGCTAGAAATACGTAATTGGGAGGATTATTTTCAGGTATGGTTTTTATGCAGTGAAAAGAAAGTCTGAGTTCACTGGCTATTTGGAAAGTTTCAGGTTTCAGAAAAAAAACACTGAGGTTTTAGCAGAGGAGTACAAACACAAGAACCAGGTAACCTTTTAGTAACTGAATTGCAGATACATATGAAAGGTGTGTAGGAGAGACAGATAAGAAGCAAAATAATCAGTCTTAACTGAAGCTACCCACTAATTTTGAAAATATTTTAAGGATTGCTTATCATCCCTTCCTTCTGAATGTGGAGAAAATAATACATATACTGGATGTTTTTCCTACATTATGCCTAGAGAAGAGCTTGGGTTTTTTTGCCAGGTTGTGCCCAGCTTAGCTTTTTATATGTTGTGTTTAGGTATTATTTCACAGTAAAAACTATGAGAGATGCTTCTGATTCACTCAACCAGATATTTTTTTCTCAGAATTCAGAGGGTTTTAGATTAGAGGTCCTGCAGAGGTGTAGTGAGTGATTTTAATCTATTACAAACCCAGTATGTACAAGGGAGCAATAGAAGCTTTATTAATTTAGCTCTTGCCCATTCATGGAAGCAATTTCAGGGGACTTAAAGGAGCAAAAATACAGTGAAAAATAAATATATTTGAAGGCTATGGCCTTCATTTTGGTTGCTTGTTATTTCAGCTCAGGGTATGAAAGACTTGTGTGCTTTATCAATTGCAATTGCTGTGTCAGCAAAGCTCTTAGTGCAAACACAGGTATGTTATTTGGGTTATTTCTGCCAATAACTTTGTCAGCATGTGCTGCATCTGTGAAAGCACTGCTAAGAGGGACATATGAAATAGCTATAGCAACAGAAGACATTTAGTATAGTTAAAACCTTCATCTAAACACTATATTTACAAAATGTTGGTTTTAGGGAAAATGGAGCCTAAAGTAAAGGGAGCCTAAGTAAAACAAGAAAAATCCAACCACAGTTTTCTAGAGTAAATGCAGAAAGTGTTTGTATGCTTTATTTCTATTTGGTTTACTCTATGTCTCTGTTTTCTCTCATTTTACATGATGTAAAAGGAAATGAATCTGCTTTTTTATCTACTTCCTTGCTCTTTCTGATTTTGAAAAGTCCTTTGGTCTGCCACTTTAATATTTTTTGTTGTCTCAATATAATGCTGATAAAATAGCAATAAAATTGCCTGTGAGTTGGGTGGAGAAAAATGAGTGACTGCAGTATTCAGATTGCAAAGGAACATAAATGCTACCTCCATTCATTTCATCATCAATTCATATAATTGGCCAGTTATTTTTAGTTGCTGTTCCCATAAATATTCCTGCAGGTCATTTTCTCTTCCTCCTTCTTCTGTTCTTTTCCTCCCCTTTCTGCCCCCTGTATCATCAGGTGGCATTTTCAAAGTGTGATTTGAAAAAAGACACTTCTGTACCTGTTGCGGAAGTTTTGACATAAAGAAATATCTTTATTCCTATTTAATGGGTAGAAGAATTAGAACACTGGGAGATTGTGACTTGTCTTCAGCCAGAGTTTGCAGTTTTCCACAGCTTACTGTGATCTCATTTATGTTAGAAAGGGGCCTGGAGAGAGACCTCAACATACGAGATGGTGAAGTGATAAGGAACACTTTATAGAAAAGGAATAAAGATTTTCTGTCAAGAGAGTTTCTTACCTGCCTTTATTGTAGCATGCATACAGTAGAGCAAGCAGTGAGATTCGCAGTCCTTCTCAGCTTGGTGTTAAATTAAAAAAAAAGTAAAAGGGCAACTGGAAATAATTAAATCGTTGTATTTCAGAACACAAGCACTGGGAATAAAAGAATCTCTCTCTGATTTGCATTCAGCAGAAGAAAATTATTTTTCCCCTCAATATAATTAGCTTAGGTATTCACCTGTTGTGTGCCATTCATACCACCCTTCACTGGTGTCTATTACTGTTAAAATTGTAATGCTAGGTAGACATGCTTCTAGACAGACATCTTAAACATAGTGATAGGGAAAAGGTGGGCAGAGGAGAGAAGGGAAACTTGTTGCTAGAGTGCACTCAGATAGTTCAATGGATATTAAAAAGCTAACTCATATATATATATAGTCTCCCCGTTCAGTAGGACCCTGAATTGCATGTGCTCTAAAGGGCTATGCTATATATGTACAATATACATATCCTGTACAATGACCAGTTTGAAACTGTTAGTCTGCAATAGGCAATAACATAGTAGTCGAGTTTTGACTGAAGTTACCAGGTTCATAAGTTCTCAAGTCTCTCTTCTGTCTATTAGATACTGAATATATTTAATCTGAATAGATCTTATTTGGTGTGAAATGTTTTCAATAGAATTGACATGTTAAGGAGTTGAAAAATACACTGGTTATTGTTCTAGTTATAACACAGTGCATTTTATCTTCCCCGATCAATTAAAAGAGGGCTCAGCTGAAGAGTACATTTGACTAGAATTGGAGAGATCAAGTCCTGTCTTGTTTGCTTATGTGTGTATATTATCCTTGCTATACATTGTGAAGTTATGACACTGTAAGGTATTTGTCCAAGGAAGAGAAACTTTCCTCAGAGCCCCAAGTTTCCCTTCCAGCCACAGGAGGGATAGGGCTGGAATATGAGTCAAGTCCTTTTAACTGTATCCTGTTGTAACATCAAAAGCGACAGTATGAGTTAAGTAGGTGCTGTTGTGCATCCCCAAAGATGGATTGAGGGCTCTAATGGCATTCCGTTCAAGTCAACTAAAAGCTAGTGTTGGGATTCTTAAAGTATGTGGTAAGTGTTAAAAATATGTTTCAGTTGGTAATGTGTTGTTATCACTTTTCCTGATCAAGGACCCATTGTTTCCTTTCTCTTTATAAAACTTAAGGCTATGGTATTGTGGTCCCTGGCTAGAATTTCCATGCACAGTAGTAATATGGATTATAAATAGAAACAACCTACATGTAACCTATATCAAGTGAAACACTGCATTCTGTTCTCCTGATGTAGCTAATGCATTTCTAGAATTTTATGGACTCCAGACAAAGATGTCTGTGTCTTAATGCAATAATTCTGAATTTTTAGAAATTGAAAATTTAGCAATTCACTGGCATGGATCTTTGTAGGATATAGTTCATCTTTCACAAAAAGAAGAGATTTCTTTTCATGACAAGAACTGCTGACTGACTGATCTGTTTCTTAGAAATGCTACTGGCTTATGTAGTATCTGCATGCTTCTCACTGCAATCTGTTTCCAAGTATCCCCTTCAGTAGGTCTTCACTGACACTTAAAAATGTCTTTTATATTTCAAATAATTCTAAAATAACTTAAGGAAACACTGTTAAGTTTTTCTTTGCATGCTATTTCACTTCTTGGAACAGGATATATAACGTGGTACATCACAGGACATTTTGTAATCTTTTCACATATAATTAGTCTTTCATGAAAGTAAATGAAATAACATTTTGTTTGTCTTTGGAGTTTCCATGTAATGAAAAGAAAGTGCTGTACATACGAGCTGTCCAGGTAGAATAAAAATAGCTATCATAATATTATTTGCCAGAAAGAATGAGAGCAAAGATTTAATTCCACAATTTTTCATGCTCAATCTGCAGGCAAACATGCAAATTATGATAACTACTTTATATCTGCTTAATTTCTTGTGACATAGCTTGTAATTTAATGCAGAAGTAATTGACAAAGTGGAAGAGTTGCAACTCATGGACGTTTAGGTGGAAAGAGTTGAAGTTGCACTATTTGATAGCTGTTCTGAACACATGTCCTGGGACTCTATGGTTAATCTCAGCACTTAACACTAGAGCTATTGCACTGAGGCTCAGAAAAGATTTGCACATTCAGCAACACTCATGTACAGCAAAGGATTATATAGCAGTAAACAAGTTCTAGGATTTGTGCTTTGGAGCTCAAAATACATGTACAATGCTTTTATAGGTACATGTAATACATATGGTATATATAATAGTGGTTTAGTACTAATGCTGTTTCTTGCAGGTGTGGTTTATTTGCTTGTGAGCTATTTGGTTACATGTAGAACTGATAAGTTTTACATATGATAGATGTAAACTCCATAGCTGTATTTACAGAATACAATTGATTATTTCACTGTTTGGAATAAACAACCCAATGTTTCTGTTCTACATGAACACAGTCATATTGAGTAGAAAAATTTATATTTTTCCTCATCTTTGCGCCTTTCATAGTACAATATCTTAATTTGCTTTTTTGCTTTTGACAAGTGTTGGAAGGATGACACTTGATAGCAGGATTGCTTTTGTAGAGAAAGTGGAACAGGTAATTAGTATGGCATCTACAAGTAATAGCTGATGATACCATTGTTTATAATTGTAAATTTATGAGTTAATGAATTATGATTTTATAATTTCTAATATATTTGAATTTTAAAAGTATGTATTTAGAAAAGGATCTGTTAGTGCCTGTTCAAAAGAGTTATCGTATTCATTTTACTAAAAGCTTTCAATCAAATGATGTAATTTCTTTCTGAGGAGGGTAGGGCATGCATGAAATATGAGCTTTTTGTTGCTCCGTAAGTTGCAGTAAGAATTGTAAGGGTGGTTTACAAACTAGCTCCTCAATTGAAAATGTGTGCTTACAGTTCCCCAGAATGACACTGTCAACCAAATTCTTTTCCTATCATTGTTTCCTGTTTTGTATTTTTCTTTTAGGTTTACTTTTTAAATTGTGTGATGGCAAGCATCATGTGAAATTAGAAGAAAGGTATTAACTTTTAAATGACTAACAATAACTCAGCAAATGATATGTAAAACATGGAAATTGAAGAGCTAGGGAGAACTTCCTTAATTGCTGCAGAACTAGAGACATTAGACTTAACTCTCTCTAAACCAAAAAGCTCACTGAATTCCCTGAACTCTGTTTCAGTTTCCATATGGATGAAATAGTTTTGCTATGCGATGTTTTTTTGAATATGACTGCCTCTCAGTGTTACAGGTTCTATATTATGAATATCTCAAAGATTGCAGAGTTAAGGTGCCTGAAAGAAAGTTATGCTGCTTTGTAAGTGGCAGCATGCACACTAGAATAGCAAAATCTGCATTTGCATAGTGAAAGGAGGTTCCAGCTCTCCTTAGTATTACTGAGCAAGAAAATGGAATCCTAACCAGGTATCCATATAGGGTCCTTATACTCTTTTTGTATTACTGTGCACATAAATTCAGGCTAGAAATAATTTCTGATCTTTTGCCCATTGGGTATGCTTCTTTCCTCTTCCCTAGGACTTCTGCTACATTTGTTGTGCCAACCAGATTTGGCTTGGGGAGGGAATCAGGGCTGGGTGGCAAAAACCACTTTCTTGAGAAGTCATGCCTTACCTCAGAAATTTAAAGCAAATGAGGAAGAGAGGTACCAAATATTGCACCATACAGTTTTGATTCAGATTGGCAGAAATGCTGATCACAAAAGTATAGCTTTCTATGCTTTTAATGAAACTCGGTATGAAAGTGATGCATACATCTGAAAACTAGAGTTGGGTTCACAACCTGGACAGGAGAATGCCAAAATAAATTTTGAATTGTTAATTTTCCCGTACTTAGGTTTTGCAGGTGTAAATTGCATGACCTAATTACTTGGAAGTGTTGTAAAGATATATGAATTTATATATGAAGTGCTTTGGTATTCTTATGAGAATATTATGGACATACCTTTGAGGAAGTTAGTAATCCTGTGGTGTAGGAGATACTCCATTTAGATAAGGATATTAATTGGGGAATTCAGCAGAAGCTTTCAGTAGTTCCTGTTTCAGAATATAACTGTATCATGTGCTTTTTACACAGTAAGCTTTAAAGCAGTGTGTGTGTCTGTCTGATTTGCAGTCTGAAGTGAAATGGGAAATGGGTACAGCTGCAAACAACTTCCATGGGTTTCCGATAACACTGGAGAATTACTTAGTGAGGAAATGAAGGGTCAGTGACCACAGAGTAGAATTGGCTTCACTTTAACAAAGGAAATCTTTGTTGTTTAACTACTTGTGGGTTTTAATCCCAATTGACGTAATACTTCGGAATTGGATAAAACCAATGTTAGTATATTGCATGCTTACATGATTTAAAATCAAATAAAGATCAAAATGCTGAATTTTTTTGTGTAACTTCTGTAGCTGGCAAGCAATGCCAGGCTCAATTATTGTTCACTTATGCCACACAGCGCGAAGTGTGTGTAGCAGCCTCCATGTGCTCAAGTGCTTACCTGTGACATGCAGAGAAACTAAAGTATTTGATTATACTGTCTCTAGAACAGATTTGTTTCTTTACTGAAAATGTGACCTGAATCAGCCCAAATGTTTGTAAAAAGAGTTGAATTTGCAAAAAGCTACTTTGATTTTCCTTTTTAAAAGGACTTGAAATGCTAGGTCTTTTTTCTAACTGGGAAAACAAGTTCATATCTGAAATTTCTAATAATATTTTCATATCCACTCACTCTACACTATTTAGAGATTTAACATTTGCAAATATAGAAATTTTGCTATAATAGAGGCAGCTATTTAAAAAATTACTTGAAAGCATTTATGTAGAGAGCACTTCTTTTAAATCTTAAGTTGTGGTGTTGGGGCTTTATTTATTTCTTTTATTTGTTCTCTTACATCCCTTTGGAAAAAGAAAAGTTTTGGGAAAATAAGTGGGAAGCATAGCAGTCCTTTCCTTTTCCTTTATTTGTCCCTGGAACTGCATAAAAACTTCAGGTAATACTCTGCATGATCTGTATTGTAAACCAAGAGTAAAAGAAAGTGAAGTTCTCTTTCCATTTTCCCATGTTCTGATGCAGCAGTCATGGAAACATAGGCTTGGGTTGGAAGAGACCTTAAACCTCATCTGGTTCCAATGCCTGTGCCCTGGGCAGGAGTATCATGCACTAGATCAAATTGCTCAGGGACCCATTCAGTGTGGTCTTAAGCACTTCCAGGCATGGGGCATTCACAATTTCTCTGGGCAAACTGTTCCAGTTCTTCACCGCCCTCTGAGTAAAGAATTTCTTCATAACATCTAATCTAAATTTTCTGTCGTCCCTTCTCCCTTGTCCCATCGCTATCTGCCCATGTGAAAAGTTGCTCTCATCTTTCAGAAGCCCCCTTTAGGTACTGGAAATCTGCTATAAGGTCTTCCCAGAGCAATCTCTTCTCCATGCCAAGCAATCCAAACTCTCTCAGTCTGTGTTCATCAAGAGATGCTTCAGCTCCCTTGTCGTTTTTGTGCCCTCCTCTGGCCCTGCTCTAACAGATCCATGCATTTCTTGTGCTGAGGATCAGCCCCAGGGCTGTAATGCAGCATTCCGGGTGGGGTTTCACCACAGCAGTGTAGAGGGGCAGAATCTCTGTCCTCAGCCTGCTGGCCGTGCTGCTTTGGATGCCGCTCAGGATGTGGTTGGCCTTTCAGGCTGCAAGTGCATAGTGCAGCTTTTCATCCATAAGAACACCCAAGTCCTTCCCTTGCAGGGCTGCTCTCAGTTTATCTCCCAGGCTGGACTCATATCTGTGGTTGCCCTGGCCCAGCACCTTGCACTTGCTGAACTTCACGAGGTTCTTGTTCGCCTGCCTCTCAAGTTTGTCTGGGTCCCTCTTGATGCCATCCAGTCCTTCTGTTGTGTCACCTGTGCCACTCAGCTTTGTGTCATATGCAAACTTGCCAAGGGTACATTTGAAATGGTAATGGAGCCAGACTCTCCCTATATCATATGTTCTTTTGAGCTGGAGTATATAATATGCAAAGTTATAATTCTAGTCAAGGAAGAGGCAGTGATCAGATACTGTTGTGAGCCACTTGCAAAGTCCTAAATTCCCATGTGCTTTCAAAGATAACAGGCTTTGCTTGGTAGGATCTCTGAGTAGTGCAACTTGAAGTTGTGTATATAACAACACTATAACATTAGTATTGATTAATTTCATAATAAGAAAAGATTCCTCAGAATTAGTGCCCTGATTCGCATCAGCTTGTCTTGATTTTTTTTTTAATCAGTGGAAATAGATCAAGCCGAGAAAAAATGTCATTCTATATGAGGTAATACCATTTTTTTCTCTGAAAAATTCACAGAAGAGTCACAGTTCAAAGACTAACTAGAAGTGAGCTATAAAATTGTTCCTCAGTTTTGCTGAGAGCCAAGGCTAGATCTTTGACAGCAGTTTACCTTATGAGCATTGCGTAAAGTTCTTTATGTATATGGTTCAGTTACAAAAGCAGTTCCCTTTAAATCAGTAGATAAGGCTGCAGTGCACTTATTCTAGTATTTTTTAAATGTAGGAAATAACATACAATTAAAAACAAAAGAAAGGGGGAAGAGGCAGCAGCATTTTATACATCTCCAACTTCTCACTTAGAAATTAATATTTTAGAGTTTAAATGTATAGGGAGTTCAGAGCATTATAGATAAAGTAGGATTATGTCAAGTTTGTAAAGATCTTTCAAGATGATATGTGATTTTTTGGTAGTAATTCTGTGTTTAGTTATTGAAGATGGTATATCTCAAAATGAAATAAAAAATGAGTGATGGACATAAGGTAACTTAGAGTTAATTACTGAAGGCGTTTGAGCTTTGAGTTGGTGTGGCTTTTGGAGGCAAGAGTATTTTCACAAAGCAAAGAGGTAACAAAAATTTATAGTGTTCTCTTGATACTAGGATCAAAGTTCATTCTAGAGGAAATGAATGATCATTTACTAATTTCCTTAAAATAACCATTCATGAGTTGTTTAATCTTTCATTCAAAATTATTATAGCTATTTGTTATTATTTATTAAATACCTTTTTTTTGGATTTTATCTTATATTGCTTTTGACTTACAGTTCTGGGTTTTATCTTTAGTATGACAGAAACTAGCAAAAGAATGTGAATGATGGTAAAACTGGACTTACCCTAAATGCTTTCAAGAGCTGAGAATGCAGGATCACAGACATTTTAATGTAGCTATTTGGGTGTTTGTTGTTATTTATATAGTTCTTTTCATTATCTCCCAAATAATTTTTCTGCTAAATTAGAAGAAGCAGAAGAAGCTAATACTGTCTTAGTAAATCCAGACTGAAAATAATGCATTCAGTGATTATAATTAGAGTATACAAAACTGCATGGTTTACTTTTGGTTAGATATGTCTGAGAAATTTTCTAGAATTATATGATCAATAAACACTGAGTTTTACACTTCATTTGAAATCTAGTTGAAGTTGAAGCTCTACAGTGTTTGTCATATTGGATGGCTTAGCTGTTTAGGTAAATTAATTTTTCTTCCTTATGCTGTACATAAATAATCTTTGGTGGGTTGCTTGTCTTTGCTTCATGCTCAGATCACAAATATGATTAATGAGTATTCTGCTCAGCAGATTCCAGGATGCTGTTAAAATAGTTCAGGTAAGTGACTCAACTTCAGATGTGCACCTTGCACTTACACTTTATAGCAGTAGGATTGAGTAGTTAAATTGCCTGGTTACAGATAAACATGGTGCCTGGTGGTATCAAATATTAGCCATAGGATGAAGTAACCTACTTTTTGATCATATAAAAAGCTTACAGTCTGTCTTGGTAACAAGCAACAAGCTAATAAACACTGAACTGGACTTGATGATCCTTGCATGTCCCTTCCAACTCAGCATATTCTGTGATATTACTGTACTTCAGTAAATGTGCTGGACAAATACACCCTTATGGACAGGGTGTTACTCCTTGTTTGATGTAGTCCTGACTTGGGTAGGGCTGAGATCTAAATTATTGCTTGACTTTTCATGGAGCCATTCAAAGGGCAAGAAGTATTCATCTGGGACAAATGTGCCGACAGTGTTTTTTGTGGATGAAATCCGGAGCATGTGCACTAGCATTTGAAACAGGAATAAGGAAATAGTTAAGTAAAACGAAAAGGTGATCTGAAGAGCAAATAGAATGTGTAGTTCTTCATGCGTTTCAGACTTTTCAGTATGGAGTTTACTTAGGTGTCTGTACACTAAGTGTCCTTTGGGAGTGTCCTGTTGGCTTTTGCTTGAACAGCTATACATGGGAATTGAAGGGGAAAAGGCACTAAAACTGTGAAAGATTGTACTAGTTGAGTGCCATCGTGCTATACTTAATAAAAAGGGAGTAGTGGCTTCAACAGAGTGTACTGCAGTGGGTTTCCATTTTAATTTTTCTAAAGCTAGGGTATTGTAGCTCCTTTGTGTAATTACCCTCATCAGGAAGTTTATACGTGAAGTAGAAAATATGTTCTTTATCCCCAAAAGTGCATTTAGACTATGAAAAGTCTCTTAGCCACAGGCTGTGAGGTCTGCTAGGAAGATTGAATCTTTGTTCTACCTAAACAACTGCATAGCAAAAAAAGGTAAAATTCAAGAGGCCAGAGAGAACAAGTGAGCAACAGCAGAACTAGTGGAGAGAGTATATGGCTAGGACAATTGAAAGAGGAACCTGGGCTCTCAATTCTTTCTGAAAAGTGGTGCCATTTTTGAGGCCTTTATTGAAATACTTGAAGTAATGATTGCTTTTAAGTGCTGTACTTGATCAGAAGAGGCATTTGCAGCCATTTAAGGTGCTTGTAACTGATGATATTCTTAGTTTCTCTTGGGACTGTATATTTACAATCATATTTCAGCATTAGAAAATTACTGGTGACAATTCTTTTGCTGGTTTCGATGAGAGTTATTAAGGTGCTTAGAACAAGGAAGAATTTAGGAATGAAAAGCAAGTGAAATTGCTAAGGAATTATCTTTAAGACTACATAAACCAAAGTTCAGTTCCTTTATGATATACTTGCTCCAGTATGATAGCTTGTTAGCATTATCTTGTTTCTTTTTTAACTCAGCAGTCTGCCTTCATGGTGATGTATGGCAGTGGTGATGTATTAGACTTTGTAGCTTATAATAGCTATGATCAGTCATTCCATGGCTAGTGAGAGTTTATTCTTTGCCAGCTGCAAAGCTGGAATCTCTTCTTGAATCCCTCTGCTATTAATTTTTATTAACCTGCTTTTATTAACCTCTTCATTTGGTTTGGTTGTGAAGACGTTTTTGGCTTACGTAGAAAACAAGGTTTAACTACAGTCTTTCCAAAAAGATTATGTGAACATTTTTAGAAAAAAAAATTGTGGGCGTTTTCTGGTGGTCATTGATTGTACCATAAAGTTAGGTGTAAAACACAGTTAATTTGAAATCAGTTGAAAGAAGACTGAAAAAAGTCATCTTTATGTGTCAGTGCTGAAATAATAATGGATTATTGTTTTATCAGTCATTTTGTTCATATTTTGGAAAGTGCTGAGATGTTGGAAGAAGTTTAAAGTGATGTCATAAGATCTGTCAGGCATGAGACTTGACACTCACTGTATTATGAGAGATGTCTAAGACATGACTTGATCACACCTAGTACTTCTGGGAGGAGGAAACTGCTGATTCCTGTGAACTTCTTAGTCTGTCATACAAAAGAAAGATATATTCCTCTGTCTAGAAGGGAAAGCTGTCTTGAATTGGATATAATACACTACTTCTGAAATGAGGAAGATTAGTGGGAATCCCTGCCTTGAAGTGAGACATAATTGGTCTTCGACTTAGGGAATATTTGCTGTAATTTGCTTAGTGCTTTCGGGCTGTGTAATGCAGTAGTTAACATTGGTTACCATTACAGCCATATGTGAGTTTAAAATCCATACTTCCTTCAAATCTTAGACTGATTTACATATTAAGACCTTGTAAACAGATCTGAGGGTATAACAATATGTTAAAAATGGAAAAAGAAAACCCTTTAAAATTCACTAGTAATTTGTTGGTTTTGGGGTTGAAGTGAGGGAGTGAGAGCTAAAATAATGATTGACTAAGTTGCAGTAATCATGACTGAGAATTTAAGTGATAACTGACTGCTGCAGTCCAGAGAAGCCATTTTTGCTGGTTACTTATGGTTTGCATTTAACACAGAGGACAAAAACCACATGGACCAAATATGGCTTCCCTCATATTTAGTTTATTACATGTATCTGTTGAAGGTAGTGATAAAAAACTTTGTAGCTGCTTCCTTAATTCTTCAGTGCCAATACCTTCAAAGATCAGAAAAACTGTATTTCTTTTCGTATGCTGCAGTTAGTGTTATACTAATTCAAATCAAGCCTATCAGTTCAAGTTCATTGCAGGCAGCATAGTACACTTGGCATCTGCTTTAGTCTTTTGGTTCATTGTGGGAGTTAGCCATGTCTAATAGGCAAACTCCCTCCCAGCTCCAGAATCTCCATCATCTCAAGCTGAATGTGCAGTTGGAAAGTCTGCAGATATTTGTGAAAGCCTTCTTCCTCCCCTTGCAAAGACCACTTTTTCTGGTGCCACTTCTTTCATCACTGGGATCATCCATGCCATAAAGATAGCTAGTGGATAATTCTTAACACAGTGCCCACCTAATACTCTATATTTTTTTAAAGATATTGCCATTTCAGCATTAAATTAAAATTGTTGTTGATGTGCTAGTCTTCAGAAACAGACAGAATATGATGTAGATGGGAACCAATGTGAAATAAATCCCTGCTAATATCTGATCTCTGGTGCTAATTTCTGTTCCAAATGTAGCAGTTTTATTTACATTTACATAATTGTATGCTGTAGTTGCATTTTTGTATGTTTGTTTTGCTATTATTTAAAATAGAAATCTGAAGAAAATTTTATTCAACTGCAGCCATGATTCTCTTAGTTTTTGGGTAGACCTCAAATAGACAGCAGGTATCCCCTGAATGAAAACTCAAATAAGGCATGATGGGAGAATACAGTTGTATTTGCTACTAGTGCAGGTTTGTTTTGTTTTGTTTGTTACAGATGTTTACAGTTAGTTTCAGTTGATTCTAGTAGCTCTTCAGCTAGTGAGGCAGAACAGCTATGATTTATCCAAAGACTCTGTGAGTTATTAAGCTGCTATTGGGAAAATGTTTCTGATGAGGCAAGCTTTTAAATATTACTAAATACATAAATTGCACCAATTCACTAGAGATACCATTTCCTTATCATTATCTTAGAAATGTTTTTTATAAACTTGCATTTCTCAAGAATGCTTGACCCATCTTGCCATAGTGACATTGATTTCAGATGAAATAATAGTCAGTGATGTAACTTGCTGGAGCTTACTGTTCCTGTTGATTTTTGAGGGGAAGCTGATAAGAGGAAGCAGAATACAAGAATATTACTACAAAACAATGCTCTGAGTCAGTTTTGCTTTGAAATAGGACGGTTTGTCACAGTGACCTGTTTCTCAAACATGCTGTTATTTCATTCAGCAATAAACACATTCTCCCCACCTCATAACAAGGATTTGAAAGCTGAATTTTTACAGACTTCTTTAGAGCTTAATTGAAATCTTTTACTTGCCACTCCTTTGGGCATGTGGTGTGTGCAAAAGTGTGGTCATGCATTTATTTTTGTAGAGGGAAGGGCAATGATATATACAAAGTGTTACAGAAAGAAGGAGCTCAATCTAAAAAAACTTTAGAACAGAGCAGAGTAGTGGCTTTTGTTGCAGGGAGCAGACTTAGATTAGGTCCAAAGATTCTCCCCAACTCTCTTAACAGGCAGTCACACTGAATAGGAACACTTGACCTTATTATCACAGCCATAGTTCAGGAAAGCTCTTCAACAACGGACAAGATCTGTTGGTCCAGCATTAAACATTCTGTAATATAGAAAAACCTGGAAAAAATAGAAAAATGTAGTGATTGCAATAATGAAACCTTTCATAGTCTTAAGCTGAAGTGAAACACTTCACTAAAGCGAAATTTGCGCTTAGGGAAGTGTCTAGCAGTAAAGAGTTAAATAAAAAGAATGTCATGCATGTGTATGTGATTCTAAATCCAGAAGTGTTACATTTCCTTTGTTGGCATTAGTGATTCTAAATCCAGAAGCGTTACATTTCCTTTGTTGGCATTAGTTTCTGCTGAATATACGGGATATCTATGGTGAAGACTAAGCCCTTCTGTTATTGGTCTGAAGTGTTTTAACACTTCAGTTAACAGTGAGGTGTGGCATGCTTGGCTGAAATGACTGGAGGTTTTAGCAGATCAAAGCATGTATATTCTGTTCTTACTGGATATTTTTCTGCTTACCCATTTGAGTTGTATTGACCAACTTCATTAACAGGCATTTTATCTGGAACAAGGCTTCCTTTAGGAATCACTAGTGTGTAAAGTAGTGGTATATGATAAAATTTTGTTTTGAGTGCTTAAAGCAAAAGCTTTTGAATGGCTTTTTGACTGTTTTTTTTTTCCCTCCAAGTATTAATTTCCATTGTCTTCATGGCTCTTGATGAAAAATAAAATGGATAAGAAGCTATTGAAAGTGCCATTTTTCTGATCTCATATAATTCTCTACTTGGTGCTGCTGTGAGAGGTGGAGTCATACTATTGTCAGAGGATGTAGACTAACTATTGAATATTCAGGGAAATGCAAGTATCATGAGGTATTTCTGCTAGGATTGCTTTATTTTTTCCTGTGTTTTTTTGAGATTTTCCCCATCTTCAACCCAGCTGTTCAACAGTCAACTTCTTTAGTTGCTATGCTGCAATCTACCTTTTCGCTGGTAACTGTGGTGAGCCTTGAGATTAATGCTTCATGGGAGGGCTTGTGCTGGCTTTTTACAGAGGTACTCAGTAGAAAGAGGTTTTAGGAGAACTTGTGTTTCCTGAAGTCACCTGCAAGTCCCTTTGCTGGAAGGAAGCAGAGGAAGTGGCAGCTTTGCCACTTGTGCACTTTCATTTAACAGTCCTATTCTGTTTCCCATAGAGCCTGTAAAAAAAAAGTGTGTTGCCCCGACTTAGGCAGGAAAGTAAAGCTTTTTAGAATATGTGACAATAAATATTTTCAGTTGTCATTGTTCACAGCTCTGTAATATCTATGTGAAAATATTATCTCAAGAAGGTTAGAAGACAACTGTCGCATCATTTTCTCTCTTCCCCTGCCCCTTCCTAAATTCACAGTAATAATGCAACTTTTTGTCCTCGTTCGTTTGGTTTATTTTGGGTTTTTGTATGTTTTAATTTTCATTCCCCCTTTCTTTGTAACTAAGGACAATTACTTTGTTATACCAAAAGATATATCCTAACAATAACAAATGTATCTTCTATGTGCTGTAAAAGCATAAAAATGAAAAGCAGGAGAAGATGACATATCATTGTCTAGAATACTAGATAAATAATGGATTTGATATGGTGGCAAACAAACTTGCTGAAAAAGCAAGAGTAGATTTGACCATAATTGAAACAGCTGTTATTTGCACTATCTGTGTTTTGGAGAATAGTTGTTTGAACATTTGACAGCTGTAATATCACCTTATATAGGTTTTGTTCATATTATTTAGTACAGGCTGTCTGTTTTGTTGGTATAAGTAGACTACAGCTGTTTTTGTCAGAAGCACTGAGTAGCTATGCACCTGTGGTATACAATCCTTCTTTCTCTTGGCCTTCTCTTTTAAGTGAAATTGAAGTCTGTATTGCTTTTCTTACATACTCTGCTTTTCATCAGATGAGAGACAAAATTGAAGGCTTTTTTATTGTAGCAGACCAGCTTTGAAAACTTCATAAGTGGATTTTAATTTCACTTATATAAGATCGTATTAATAAAAAAATAGTCTTTAGTTAGAAAATGGAAGATGAAGTAGGCTGCCTGTATTTCGATCTCTATTTCATCCTTCATTGGGTGATTGCTTCCCTGTTTTCCAGCTTGGCAATGAAGGATCAGGATGGCAATGCTTTCCTTTAACTATCAAAAGCTGGGATAGTTGGATGAAATGTCATCTGACATTGCAGTATCCTCTGTGTTGCTGCTTCGGAGAATATGGGATGCTTAGATCAGTAGTTGCTTAAGCTGGGCAAATCCAAACCTTGGTGTTTGCTTCATGAAGGGCCAGCAAGGTTTACTAGCACAGGCTCAGTCCCATGTGAGCACAGCAACAGTATTTATGGGGCCAACTTGTACCTGCAAAAGGGTTAATGGCTTTTGTGTTGCAAATAAACTGAATTCTCTTGTGGCTGAATCCGTGGCACAGTTAATTCACACAACAGCAAATCATTTTGCTATAATTGAGAGTTGACCAAGTTTACTTTCCATGAAACTCAGTAGTTAAAATTCTGGACTGTTAGGGAGAATTAATTCAAATAAGATCCTTCTGTATTAGATTTCACTGTCTTTTTGTTCCTCTTACTCTTTGACTTCCTTGATTTAAAGCAAAACCATTATGCTTTCCTAATCTTGCATCAAGAGTATATCAAAGTCTTGTGATAAAATACAACATCATGCATCAAAAGCTTGTGGTTCTTCTCTGCTATTGTCAACAGCACTGTTTGACTGATTGTCATTGTGAAATTAAACCAACACAGACAAAAAATTACTCTGTTTTTTCCACTATTGTTGCATCTCTTCAGGTTATCCTTCTTTTTCTTTTATCACTAAAATTAGAAATATGTATTTCTCCAGAAGAGATTGGTAATTAATTCAGGTAATGTCTGTCAGCACCCTTTGAAAAAGGTGTATGAATGCCTTTCGAAAACAAGATTTCATGTGGGAGAATTGCGTTCATTACTCTGTTAGAAGCATAACATGCACAGTGTTGGAACACTGAACTGTGTTTGTCTTAAGTGTTACAACAGCTTAGTTTTCAGATTGCAAATAATATTTTCACAGCTTTTAAGGATTGGAAACCCCTCACCCTTTCCCTTAATGAAAGCATAAATTCTACAAAAATGGAAGTGGCCACCTAAGAAGAAATTGATATTGAGGATATCAGTAACTGCTGATTTAACCTAACGTTCATTCAGATTATTTTCTTGAAGGATCTGATTAATTATTCTCTTACATTTACAGGGCTAATTACAACCACATCCAGAAAATTAGATCGAGAGCAGCAGGGAGAGCACATACTGGAGGTAAATAATTTATTTAGATTGCTGAAAAACAGTAAGTTCATTGCTCTTTTACAGAGAATTAAGTTTGCCAGGCTTGATTACTATATGAAGAATTTTAAAATCTGGATTTTGGAAGTAATTTCCTTCTGTGTTCATTATGTTGCAATGCAGATGACCACCTATCTTATAAAAACAGTGTGTTAAGGCTTTTTTGCTAAAAAAGAGTAAAGGTACAGATTGAATGCAATTTTTTTTCCTGTATCTCAAAACAAAGATTTACGTTCAAATGGTACAAAGGCGTGATTGTTAAAAGGAGTGTGATTTCTCTTTTTATCTTCCTGTGTAATTATTTGAATAGCTATTTCAGCCTAACTTTTGCTGAGTACAGGCTTCTCTAAAAAGTGCAGAATGTTTTTATCATATGGAGAATACAAAAGGATGGTATGTGAGTAGCCATATTTTCTGCATAACATGTTTACCAATCACATCAGTTGCAAGACATGCATTATAGACCCTGAGTCCAAGAGCATGAAACTTGTGACATGATGCTTTTATTTAACTACATTTAATTAATTGCCTGGAGGTAATTTAAGAGCTTTTTAGGAAAGGAAATGCATAGAGAAAGGAAAGGAAAACACATAGAGAACTTTAAGTCAGTTTCACAATGTTGTTGAGCAGTGTAATGGCATGGTAATTCCCCCGTAGTGAAGACTTAATATTCACAGTGATCCTTATGTCCTAAGATTTATTTGGAATGTTTATTGTGCCTCTTGTGCTGGATGACAGATAAAGGCTGCAATGGGCATTCACCAAATTAACGTTAAAGACAGAGAAGCAACTCTGGACTTACTCAAAACCTGTGAAATCCTTAGAAAGGTGTTCAATAGGAGTGCAATGACTGCAGAGATGTGGAGATGAATATATTTATTCCCTGATAGCACAAACTATCCTTTTGTGTAATTGCAGTATATGAACAGTCTTCCTGGGCCTTTTGTATCTCTTTGATGCATTATGAGGTGAATTAATGCAGCTGTTGGAACAACTTTTTTATCATTATTTTCATTTCTGCATCAGCTTTGTAAAGAATGCTTTGTACCTAAGTAGCAATGGGGCAGAATTTCCTCTGCAGTGTGTTTCTAGAAGTAATAGTAACAAAATTAATTAAATGACAAATCTGACTTAGCACTAGGCATAGTATTCCTGTAAATTTTAAAGTAATTATATAATTCTCTTTTCAAATTGCCTCCTCAAATCTGGTTGTCTCAGTTTCCCAAAGCACTTAACGTCCATTATATCTTATTTCTTGACCACTGCTATGTATATTAGTTGTAAAATAGGTAAATCATGAATTTTACTTCTCTATATATTACACTGGGCTTTTTTATTAGCTTTATATGGTAAATAAAATGAGCTGTGGGGTGTTTTCTGATCCTGAGGTGACATGGCCCATATGGCTTTGATTGCTTATGCCTTATCCTTGGAACAGGGTGGCCACATCCAAGTTGCCTGTTGAGAATTGTATCTGAATTGTGTGAATTCTCAGGCTGCAGCTAAGCAACATGTGTGTGTGTGTGTGTCTGCACAACTTGTTCTGGGCCAAAACTTATGCCAGAGGTCACACTTACAGTGCAATGTTCAGGCCAGTTGTCTGCTAGCAGTCATGCTAATTTAAGCTTAGCTTTATTACCTTAAGGTAACATGTACAGAACTCAGAAAGTTTATTTTTAGGATTAAGATGTCACGTAATGGTACATAAATCCTCCTGCTTTCGTCATTCTGTATAAAATAGCAGTTAAGGCTCATTGCTCTTTAGTTTGGAACATTGTTTATTGCCGGCTGGTGTAATTTATAATTTTTCATTCTTTGTTAATTTTGAATCCCAACATTAAAGTTTTAACTAAAAGTCTGTGAAGTGTGCGACAGGAGAACCCTTTACTACAGAGCGATACTGACAGACAGCTGTCCTAAAGTAGCAGTTTTCCCATGTGTTAGTTGTATGTTTATAACTCTGATAATAGGTTGGAAAGAAAGCAAGAAATGCACAGAATGGTGGACAGTATTATGACCCAAGTGCTGAACATCTGGCTAATTAATTGAGCATTGAAATGTTGATCAGATGGGTTGGTGGGTTTATTCCGTTTTGCTATTAAATTTGATCTTTGATTGCACTTCTGCTTACATATTAGTAATGCCCCATTTTTTTATTCCCAATTTGTGTTTTTTGAGTTCCTGTTCATACTTTCTTATGCAGTTATTTTAGATTAGCTTCATGTTATTCTCTCATATCTTAGTATACTCTTGGTTATGTCAGTATAGTCTCCAAAACTGATACCGCGTTCAAATAAAATAGATGTTTCTCAAATTTGCCTTTGTTATTTGCTTGGTTCAGGACAATGCTAATTTTATGTTAATGGACGTGTTATCCCATACCCCTTGTAATTTCCTCATTTGGGGTATACTTTGGTTTCCTTATTGGTTGTGGTTGGGGTTTTTTTGTGAACTGAAAGGTATGTGGTGGTGGTCCATTACCAGTACTAAAGGGAACAGTGTTGGGGGTTTTCAAACCAGGACAGAACAGGTATTCATATATGTGGAAATTATACCATCTGTTAGAGATGAGCATAAATATTTGCATTTCATGTATCAAAATATTAAGATAATAGCTGAATATACTTTTGAGTGCCTTTTGTAAATACTCATCTAATAGCTTTAGGCAAGTGCTTTAACTGAAGTTAGGGGATAACTGTGCAGGTGTTTAGGCAGTTGTAGGCAAATACCATATAGGGAAGAGCATTGTTGGAAGGACCATGTTTGAGCTCTAACTTTTACCCATGTTAATAAAAACAGGTAACAGTAACAGACAACGGTACTCCTGCAAAATCAACAATTGCACGGGTGGTTGTGAAGGTGTTAGATGAAAATGACAACAAGCCTCAATTCTTGCAAAAATTCTACAAAATTCGGCTTCCAGAGCGTGGTAAGCCCGAGCGAGAGAGAACCGCTAAGAGAGAGCCAATCTATCGAGTTATTGCTGCAGATAAAGATGAAGGCCCCAATGCAGAGATCTCCTACAGCATTGAAGATGGTGATGAACATGGCAAATTCTTTATTGAACCAAAAACTGGAGTGGTTTCATCAAAGAAATTTTCTGCAGCAAGGGACTATGATATCCTTTCAGTGAGTGAAAATCTTGTATATCATGAATATGTAAAGTGTTCTTTTATCTGTTCATTTCTTATTCAGTAGCTGGCAGGTGAGTGACTGCAGTATCTGAAGGAAGAAAGCTTCAACAAATCCAGAAGTATTGTTTTGTGTGTTTGCTTGTTTTTTATTAAAGGATGATTTGAGATGTTTGTATTGTGTATTAGGAACTGCTGTTCTTTCCCAGAACTTGACAGATAATTTATGTGATGAGGGAACATAAACAATCAGTTTGACTCACCTTCCGGAAGAAAGCAAAATAAAAGTGAATTTATGGTAACAGTTTGTGCTGCTATCAGGTGCCGCATACTTTTTCTCCATTTGCTGCCCAGATAATGAAGGGCAAGTGGCACTTTGAGAGACACTTAACCTTTTTGGAAATATCTCACACAAGCAAACATGCTTGGAGCTTATTACTGCTTTCTATTTATGTGACATAATGATTTATGTGATCCTGTAGCCTAAAAGACGTGTCTGTTTCACAGATTAAAGCTGTAGATAATGGTCGTCCACAAAAATCTTCGACTACCCGGCTTCACATAGAATGGATTCCAAAGCCCATCCCACCCACAGAGCCTATTTATTTTGAGGAATCATTTTTTTCTTTTACGGTGATGGAAAGTGACCCAGTTGCTCACATGATTGGTGTAATAGCTGTTGAACCTCTTGGAACACCACTTTGGTTTGACATAACGGGTAAGGATGCCTTAAGGGCCTTTATTATTAGAAACAAATGTATGGAGTCTGACATACTGGAGGGCTCATTGCAGCTTGGTTTTAATCACTCTTCTAAATAAGGCAAGGCTTTGACATTCTTTAAATGCAGATGTGGATTTTATAAGTCAAATTTATTTAATTTTTATCAATGTCACTCTGTATCAAAGATTAAAATTAAGTTGCAAAATATCTGCTGTGTTGCAGTTTTTAAATTGACTTATGAATATTGTGTCACTGAAGTGAAAACTAATGAAGTCAATCTCATAGACTCTATGATAGGCAAGGAAATAAGATGCTGGTTTTCTGCAAATCAGGATAGTATGCTCAAAAAGAGATTTTACTGTTCACATGGATTTCTTCTCCTCTGGGCTGCTTCTCAGTTTGCTGTCCTTTGATTCAGTACTAAAAGGAAAGCTTGCAATGTTCCTAACCCCAGCAATCTTCTTCCTGTATATATTCTTTCTACTAAATCATATCTTAACCTCTACCATTGAAAGGGAATTTCTAACCAGAATATGACTATATATTGATGTCATGGTAACAAAATGAATAGTACTTTTTTGAAGTTTAGACTTTGTCACTAGACTTATGAGCACCAGTAATACACAGAGCGTTCACTGCATCGCTGATAGTAAAACCAAATTCTGTTGTGTGTTGCATGTGTTAGTCAAGGAGAATAGCATAGTTTTGTTTCAGGAGAGGTGCCTTGTAGTGAAATGCTTCTAGTCTTAAGTAAAGTCTCTGTCAGTCTATCAGATTTTTGATAGACTTGTGATTTGATAGATTTGTGATTTTTCTATTACATTCACAAGAACAGCAACAGTTAAAGTTTATGAAACTGACATAAGTAGCAGGAATATATAAATGCCAAATACTTGAGTGTGTTTTCAAAAAATTTTCAAGCATGTGCAAACAGATACAATTCTTCCCTAAAATTATGCTTCATGCATGAACAACCTGTGATGATAGTGATAATCATTGCTAATGCATTAAATACTTATATAGAATTTTTAAATTATTCTTTCTAATGCATTCTTGAAAAAAAAAAGTATATGTCCAAATAGATTATAACTGAAAAAGAAAATGTTGGCATTTAGACAAATCTAGGCATTACAGGTCTGTACAACTCTCTAGAAGGGACTAAAAAGTTGAGGATGCATTCTTGCATTCTCATAGGAGCAAAGCTCTGCATTAGAGGTATTTTGGAACCGAGGCTGCTCTTTCACTGTTCTCTCAAACACACTAAAACACACATAGATATGGGAGTAGAAAAGCAGAAAGTATGAAAATGAGCAGGAAAAATGAGAAGGTATCGTGTACACCAATTCAAATTAGGGTTATCCAGTCAACAGCAAACACATACCTGTAGACCGAAATGAGTCCATTAAAAGAAAGGTTGAGAAAATGACATTGCCAGAAGAAGGGGAGCATTCCATGGACATGAAAGAGAGTAGATAGAAGAGGCCTCAGGTTTTTGGAGTCTGGACACAGTACAGCAGTGATGTCTTCTGGGGCCTTTTATTAGTAAAATTAGTAGATTAGATTGGGGTGTACTTTCCTATAGTTTTTAGTGTGCTTCAACTACTATGCACTCTGAACAGTGTGTACATATGAATAGAATTCTGACTGATACTATTATTTTGATCTGCACCTTTTAAGTATTCAGCAGAGTTTGGACATTTACATATTTTTATTGTTTACCTAATGCAGAAAATGAATTATCTTTTCCTGCTCTTTTTAGAAGGACATATACTGAAAACTCCATGCGGAAAGAGCATAACTTGTCCAAACGTTGTAAAATAAACCATTTTATTCTGACAGTTTTCTTAGTAAAAGTGTTTTGGAAAATTTGATATGTGATCATGTTGTGAAGTTATGAGCTACTCTTACAGGTGGTCTACCACCCTCTTTTACTGTTTCTAATAGCATGAATTTATTTGATTGACAGCTTTCCTTTGTGTTCTGTGCTTGCTTTCCATGCTTTCTTTCTTTTTGGCTGAGCCAGGAGACAAGCTTGCTAGTGAAGTATTTTACATCTTACAGATGGCTTGTGACCTGAACTGTACAGCAGAAGGTATCTGCTGAGATCACATAATTTATTACCAGATTATGAGATCTGAAATGAAAGCGTACATTTATAAACTATTTATTTTATTAACCCTTCGGAAATCAAAGTGCTCACGGTTGCATTTGTGACAGGTTCGTTTTTGTTTTGTTTTGTCATCATTACATTTATACAGCATCAATTCTGAGCATCCAGTTTTGACTTTGGCCAAAACTGTTGCTGTTACACTTTCAGTGTACTAGATGCAGAAGTTTGGGTTGAGTTCTGCTTCAGTGGGTCACCAGATATCACTACTACTACAAATACAGGCAAGGTGCTGGTGATTTTCTTGATAAGAAAAGGGAAAAGTATTAGAGAGCTTGTCCTTGTGTCTGGAAAACTGATTGTACCAATTCATGCTCATTCACTTTACTCTTCCCTTGAAATGTAGAGAACTTCATTGAGGCATCTGAGAAAATGGTTTTGCCTGCCGGCTAAAGAAGGAAAAACTAGATTCACCTTCTAAAACTGGCATACTGCACAAAGCCCATTAAAAAAAGTAATGTACATCTGTTAAGAAAAAAGCTGCTGCCTTTCATGATGTCCAGTTTCTATCCATTTGAGTGATTCAGAAACTGCTGCTGGGCCAGTGAGAGGAGTGGCTTTCAATTGAACTAGAAAAATTACTCAATGTTGGTCATTATCAAATATCTCAAATCCAGTGAAGCAGAACCCAGCCCATCTTTCCTAAACTGATATGTTTGTTGTGCAGTGGAACCTTCTAAAGGCAAAATCCTTTTTACATGTGAATGGGGGCTCATTTCAGTATTTACTGTTTTTTTCTTGGACTAAGTTCAAATTTGCAACCTTTGGAACTTCACCCTCTCACTTCTAACCATGGCTTTTCATAAAAGGCATTTAGTGATTTGCAAAGCTTAGCATGTATAATCTTGTTAAAGGGGAAAAAAAGCACTCAGATGACATCTGAATGCTATCTGCTATCCTTGTAAAATATAATTAGAAAAGCACATGCCCATAATTAGGAGAAATTGGTTTGCCATACCTAGCACTGGCTTGACCAAAATAAAAATTGATTTTTCCATTTTAGGCAGTTTATTGAGAGGTCTAAAGCAATTGTAGTTAAATGGTAGTATTCGTCATCACTATTAGTATTTGGACTTAATGGACATTGCATTCTCAGGACAGTCTGCTCTGGGTGGCAGAATGATGATCAATTAAATGTTTAAGCAACTGAGTGTAGCTATTGATCTACACAGTTATTTAACTATATTTCAAAGAGTAATTTGAAAGTTTCACAAGGGAAATTAAGATAATTTGCTTCAGAAAAGGAGCTTGGCCATATTTAAACACTGGGCATTTAAACATTTAGCACCATTTTGAATCCTGCCTGTCTCAGTAAGAGTAAGTGAATTCTTTAGATACTCAACATTAAGATGAGAATCCTTTGGAGGTTCTGCAGCTTTTTCAGTGTATCTATAGTCATATATGAATATAATAATATGTACTCTGCTCCAAAAGACAAAAATTTTACTGTATGTCTGATTCGGGATTTTAATGTGTTTTGATAAAAAGTATGTTTTTCACTCATTAGCTGAAAATCTGCCCAAAATGAGCTATTGCATTTGACGCAGTAATTCTCAATGTCCTGCTCTACGGAATCATTAAATTCCATGGATTTTTTTTTTTAAGTGGAGAATCTTGCTAATAAAAATGTCCCTGCTGACTTTCCATGAGCCAGGCAAGTCAACTTTGTCCAAAACTACTCATGTATATATTAGCAGCATATCATGTTACCAGGAAAAAAACCTAAAGTATTTAAACTAAATGTATGTATAAATATATGTGTGTATATAGTTCCACCTTCATTAAGCATTGGAAGACAGAACATGATCATACATGAAAACAATGAAGCAATAATGCGTTTTATTAACTTCTCACTCTCACAATTTCCTGAACAAGGTGGCAACTATGACAGTCGATTTGATGTGGACAAGGGCACAGGAACTATCATTGTTGCAAGACCTCTTGATGCAGAACAGAAATCAAATTACAACTTGACAGTAGAAGCAACAGATGGAACCAGATCCATCAGCACTCAGGTAATGAGCTTTCTGATGAAGCACTTATAAAAATAGTATGTAGCTGGAGGGTGGGGAAGGTGTTGGATTTTCTCCTTAACCTTTTTTTAATCGTGGACAATGAACATGGTTTATTTAATTTAGGGGCTTTGTCTAAAATATAAGTGGATTCTGATGTTCACAGAGCCATGTTGTTTGGTGGCTTAGGTGTAAGGTAGTGTGTTACTATACTGTAGTCTGAACACCTTTTAAGTTATAAGATGTTCCTACAGCTAAATAAATGAAAACAGAAACTAAGCCGCTGCATGCATGACTTTCTCACAAGGAAAGGATTAATACTACTCATCTGAATTACTCCTCTTTACAAGCTCCCCCAAAATCACTAAATAAATGAATTACTGTACTTGAAATTTAAAGACAACCATTTTAAAAGTCTTGTGGTTCTCCTCCCCCTGCAAGATCTGTGGATGACCAGTTATACAATGTCCAAGTAATGTTTTATATGAAACTGAGCTGCTTCTTCTGCATAGTGTACATATAAAAACAAGGTTTATGTTATAACATCTTTGTATTGTCCCAAATACTTTATTTTAGTTTTGGTGGAAGTAGAGATTATTTAGCAATCTCCAAAAAGCAGCAACCTCAGACAAACCAATGTTTTAAAATTACATTTTTTAAGGCTCTGTGATGGTGGAATTCTTTGCAGTTGGACTAGTAAGTTCACTTAAAGATGCAGAAGCCTTTTGTGACAGTACTGGAAATAATTAATAGTAAAGTAGTTTATGATGTGTATCCCACCTGTTTTTCCCATCTAGTTTCTTTCCCCAGCCCAAAACCTGAATATATTTGAAAGTACAGTTTAACTGAGGTTAATGTGAACAGAGGATCATAGAGGAGCTTCTCTTTTCTTCCAAATAGAAAGGAAGGGCTTTTTTTACCGATTAAAGACTGTTGACTTGGACAGTGATGTGTCTGTATTACCTACCCCTATCATTAACCTACCCCTCAGGCACTCAAAGAGCAGTAAGTGGGTTGCTGTTTTCTTTTCTGTACAGAGATCTGTGCTACAAAGGCAATTTCTTCTTGTTCTGTGAAGTGCATAGGTTTTTCTGTTATCTTTTGTAATGTCTTATATGTTGTCTTCTGCTTTTGGCCAGAGGAAAGGTGTTTCTTGTCAATGTTCAGGATTTTAAACAGAATCGTTATTGAGCTGACTACATATCTGGAGGCTTGATAGGTCAAATAGAGTAAATTTGATAGTAGAAGGTGACCAAGTTTAGCAGTTTCCTTTGGGAAATGCCTTTTCCTTTAAAGGTGACAATTGTGAGTGATTTTTCTAGACCATGCATCTTCAAAGACATCCACATATTTCCCAGTAGGAGCTTGCTGCAATCATAGCTGTGGTGCCATTGCTTCTGGTGCTGATAACCGCAATACAAGGTTTGGAGAATCCTGCTGTAAATTATTACATTTGCCTACTTGTAGTAAAAATATTGAGCAGATTCACTTCTAGCAATAACAGAATGATGGATAGAAGGCAGGAATTACTTAGGACAAAAAATAAAAGAAACTCAAATTCAACTAAAATTCAAAAAGACGGCCACAGGCTTTTCCATAGACACTTCCCCCCAAAAAAAAAAGCATTCAAAAATGCCATCATCCAGTGTGTTGGGTTAGCTTGGGGACTAGAAAAGGCTTAATATGGGGCCTTGGTGAATGCAGATAGCCTATCCAGTGCTGCTGCTTGCATAGGTGAATTTATGCAGATGTCCTGAGCTGTCACAGTTGAACCATAATCTGCTTTGTCTTTCACAAGAACCAAGAATTCGAAGGTCAAAAAATTACTTTACTTACCCTTTCTCTTCCTCTGCGTTATGTGATTAATTTAGTTCTTCTTGGGAATTCACAGTGTACCTTTTGTTCAAGTTCTTTAAATGAATTTGTTATTTTAACATTTTGTAAAGCTAAGTAAACATTATAAACATTTACCCCACAGCACTCTTCTCCAGAAGAATTGGAGTAGTAGTCTCAAGTTCGTCATTTCTGTGATTGCTTTTCTATGATTGTTTTCATATCTTCCCCTTCCTCTCTCAGTTAGGCTTGGCAGGGTCAGGGGTTGTGGCTTCTGTTACAAAACAAGCACAAAGACTTCCTTTGCATTGTCTTCCTTTTGCCCTGCTTGTGGGATAAGCACAAGTTTCCCTGTTGCTGTTGGAGTCTCACTGTGTATTAGATCGAGAAGTTTGGACTAGTTCAAACTCTGCAACTGTTGGTGCATGATCCTGATTTTAATTGATTCTCTTATCTCCCCCATAACTCCTGGTCTGCCCAAATACACTAATCTGTTAAAATAACCTTCAGGACTATCCCTCAGAGGATGCATTTCAGATCGGACTTAAATTAAGGGGTTAAAAACATTGATACAATATCAAAACTGAAGGTGTGATCTATGGCTGCCAGTATGCAAACTCCATTATTCACTGCTGAAATACTGATGATTAAAGTTTAAAGGCTCATGTGGCATTGGATTCTTCCAAGAGCTGCTAGACAGTTAAAATGGAGTGACAGGCAAAAGAAATTCTGAATTCTGAGTGCATACATGAGGAACAACAATATGCCGTACAGAGCTTTTAGCTTACAAAGTAATTGCTATAAACACTGGATATATAATAAACAATTTAACAGATCTTGATTAACAGCAGAGTAAGTAATTTTACATTTAATTTGAAAAAGGAAATGTCGTTTACAAGAAATTGGGGAGGGGCACAAGAGATGAAAACCTTACTGTGTAAAAGCAGTGTATTGAATCTGACTTTAAACTGGAAGGCATTTGTTGGCCTTGGGCCATTAACATCTGTAGAGCATTTGACTCTTTCAGGACTTCAGTTAAATAGCTTTTTTGAAAAATAAAGCAATAGTAGGCGTGGAGGCTATTAGAATTTTGCATGCATCTAAATGCCAAACGTATGAGGCAAAGCAAGGACAAACAAATTCCAGGCCTACAGTAGTGGTGTTTGACATGACATTAGAAACTACTAGTGTCACACTTGGAAGGATTATGATTAGAAATAAAATAAACATACAGAAACTAAATAACTAAATCCCACAAGTCAGTGTACCGATGTACTGAAACAGAAAAGGTTATTCACAGGCTGTAAGTAGCGATAAATCAACTATTGAATTGATTTTTAGGGGAAAACAAAAAGAAATAGTCCTGTTTCTAGCTACAGAGCTTGCAGTCATTGCTATGTATATCAATTTTTTTCATTGAAAGTAATACTTCAGATAGTTCACTGATAATTGGAGCACTTAACTTATTGCTTTGCTATTGCAGAATATTTAATCTTGCTTTATGCAAAATTTATAAGGATGTGATACTTGGGAATGAAGTATAGAATAATCTTCATTTACTACATTTTTGCATGCATTTTTGCCTGCTTGAGATTACACTGCTCTACAGAGACATTTAGAACTAGAATGAAGTTATATTATCTCTGGAAAATACAACTTTCTATTTATGAAAATTATTATAAACATGTCAATGTAACTATAATGTAATTATGGGACAGGACTAGATTTTGAACTCCACATATAATCAGTAACTGAAAAATGATATTAAAGCAATCTAAAGGAACATTATGTGTAAATATTGCACATTGAGTGTATTTTGTCAATGGCACATATCTCCTCTTAGTAGCAATCAATACATCCATATGCAAATTTAGGTTTCACCTGCCAGATTATTAATAGATTTGAAGTCCTTCCTCAAAGTAATCCTGGGCTGCTTTGTTCTCTGTATAACCAGTGTGCATTGCTCTCACTGGGATCTGTGGGCAGAAGGCAGCTGTGCAACACAGCCCTTGCATATTTTTGCAAAATGAGTGAAGTTTCTTTAGTTCCAGAGCATTTTGTTTGAAAGATCATGTTATGGTCTGCTGATGTCAAGGTTTTCTAGGTTGTGCCTCTTTCTTAAGAGACAATATTAGCATATTTCATTTGAATTGAATCAGTTTCATTGAAAAATGTTCACTAGCTAATTAATTTTATTTTATGCTACATGTTATGTTAGAATTAACACAAGTTCTTCATGTGTTTTGTTCTCAGACACACTAAACCATATTTTTATGTATAGGTCTTTAAAACTGCACTCAATTATTTCTGCAAGTGCTTTCCATTTAACTTCAAGGTCTTAACAGTTTACATGAAAATTTGGTCCTCTTATGTTTAAAAGGTAATTGCACATCTAGCACCTGTCACTTAGCCTCAGTAAGAATTCCTGAATTGAAAATGAGGTTTCCTTAGTACATTTGTTCAATATTTATTTAACAGTTTAGATTGGAAAGAGCCCCTGGAGTTCTAGTTAAAACTCCTGGTCAAACCAGAGCAAACTGCCATAGTTGATCAAGTTTTTCAGTGACTGGTCAGGTTCTAACTGCCTGGGATGTCTAGGTACACCACCTCTTCCTTGGACTTGCTCTTATACTCATGTTTAATAACTCTCCATGAATTTTTTTTTTCTTATGTCTGGTTGTATTTTCTCTTATCGGGGCTTGTAAGTGTCACCTCCTGTCCTTTCACTGCGTATCTCTGAGAAGAGTCTGGCTCTTTTCCTGCACCCCTCCTGTGGACAGATTGCTTTTCAATCCCCGTTGATTTCAGTGACCTTTCATTGGATTTGTTTCATTTTTGTCAAGGTCTCTCCTGTACTGCAGGGCTTGAAAATGTAGTGGATCTACATTCCCACCAGTGAGGGTCAAACAGAAGGGGGTAATTCCTTCCCCCTGCCCTTATAAAAGCAGCCCAGTGTGCAGAGTTAGACAAGTTACCAAAAGGGAACTCATCAGGTCACGTTATGCTCGTCCACCAGAATTTGTGCAGGGGCATAAAGTAATAACATCACTGAGAGAAAAATGAATCCTAGAGTGTGTAGATAAAACGCTTTTCACTTGAATTTAAGATAAACTTTGAATTTTGCATACATTTAAAATGATTGCACTAATACATGAAGTTGTGTATTTGTAGTTGTGTTTACCAGTGTGGAGAAAAACTGCAGCCTGAGCAACTAATGTGACAAGTAATGGAATACCTGAGCTAACCATTTATAGTGACTGAGTCACTATGTTTATTTTTTAGCAATATTTTTTTTAATAATTCATATTCAATAGTGCTGTATATCTTGAGGAGCTAACTCCTTATCTGTTTAGCCCAACAGTAGTCTTTGGATGATTTCTCCTTATATGTCATTTAGATTGCTTTGCTAGCTAATACCAGAATTGATGGTAAATCCTGATGTTACATCAACGACTCACTTTTCAGTTAAGCTGGTTCATTTGATATACGGTTAGTCCTGCAGGTACTGATGTTGGTTTTACAGTCACTACCTTCCTGGCATTAAACTTAGTAGTCTGCATGGGATTTTTTGTGATGCTCCATTCTAGAAATGCTGTTTTTCTTTATTTGTTTTGTGTACTATCAGTAGCACAGGTGGCCCTGTCTTCTACTCCAAAGATTCGCTTAACAGAATTGCTCTGTGGTTGCATACCCTCTCACTTCCAATTTTAACCTAAGTTTCTGTACTTCCTCATTTGGGAGTGGAAATAAACCTGAACTTAAATAGCAATTTTAATATAAATTCATTGCATTTGACACCTTGTCTTTTCACTTTGTTTTTTCCCCTGAGTCTGACCTTAATAATTTCTTGGGCGTGGAAATGTAATAAAAATATTGGTAATGAGTTAATTTTGAAAGCATAGTATCCATTAGTGAAGTGTTGTAATTGTATGTAGCTTTTAAAACTTTAATTTATGCAAAAATGTTTTTATAGTTTGATTTGTATTGAGTGTTGGGGTTTTATGCTTTTATTTTTAATTGTTTGTTCATCTTCATTTGGTATCATTTTTAATTTTCCTGAGCACCATTGTTCAGTGAGCAGCTGTTTTTACTCAAGTGCTTTGTGAGTGTATTAGACCCTTCTGTCTTATTTCTTCCAAGAGGCATTAAAATGTATTTTATTTATACAAAATTTAAAAAGAAACTAACAACTGTGCTTGTGTTGCTTTATTGCATCCTGTCTAATCATGACGATATAAAATGACCACATTTTTCACATAACACTTATTTTTGCTTTTCATCTTCCACTTGAATTTGTTAGTTAATGCATTTAAAAACTTGTCCTAATATGTATCCTGGGTCACATACCATTAATATTTCTCCCCACTGAAAGTCAATATTTATTCTAACGCTTTGTTTCTTTTCTTTAATCTGTTTCTAATCTGTGACAAAACCAAACTCCTTAGTCTCCATAGCAACATCTTGCAAGGGATTTTATCAGTGTGCCAAATGATTCAGTTTTAGAGTAAGATGCTAGTTTTGCAAGGTTGACATTTCCTCTTCGTGTAGCAAAAGGTATAGCATTTCTTAATTATTTGCCACCATCAGGATTAATCTAATTTAGTTTCTACTGCATGCAGTTTGGTACTTTGTCTAAATTATATCTGTAGACTCCATCCAATGGAATGCAGTGTCTTCAAAGAGCAATTTAACCCACTTAAAATATTGTAAGTACATATTTTTAAAGCCTGTTTATATACAGCCCTTAACAAATTTATACAAAGCACCTAACCTTTGGATGGATAAAAGCATGACTGTACGTGCAGCACATAAAATACTTGAATTTAACTGTGTGTTGCTGGAGCTTTGCTGTCTACTTGCCAAGTCCTTTGCATTACTGTTTCTTGTCTGATGTTATCGCTGTTGAAGGAACGGGATGGTGGCTGTCTCTCTTACCCTTTTTATACAAAACTTAGGTGCTGTGAAAAGCAAGTGGGCTGCGGGGATCTTGTGTGGTTCCAGTGAGCAGTGTTATACAAGGACACAATTTAAGCATCTGATTTAATTTAACTGTAACTTCAGAGAAATTGTGTTGATGACCAGTGAGCTATGCTGAAATTGTGCTAAATTACTGGAGAATAGTAAACAATACCACCTGCAGTTCTTTGAAATAATGCACTTTTGTGGCAGTTCCACCATTTTTCTATTCTTGCCTAGGCTTGCAGATGTGAGGGACTGAAAGAGGGCTGGTTTTATGTGAGGGCAAGGAGGATTATTATACATGCACTGCCTTGGAAAAAAATTGCTTAAAATTGTAAATTTGTACCCCAAAACAGGAACTTTACGCACTCTAGGATCCATATTGTATATTTTTAATTTTTAATTCCAAAATTAACGAGGATTTTTTTTTTTTTTGGTCTTGTTTTGGACAAAAATAATTTCCTTTAAGATGTCTTATCTAAGATGTTTCTGGTTGTACAGATTTCTGGTTTGACTTTGGGCAAGGTGAGGCAGATTTAGCTTTAGTGACATTCTTCCTACACCTCTTGGATCTCTCTTCCTCCTAGTAAAATAAAATTGTCTTGAGGTGGTATTACTTCAGTATTATGGACTGATTTTTAATGACATATCCTCCTTTCATCTCTTTTTTTTACCAAATATCATCAATGTTTTCCCTTTGCCATTGTATCATTTCAGGTGTACATCAAAGTTATAGACACAAATAATCACAGGCCTCAGTTTTCTGCTTCAAAATATGAAGTTGTTATACCTGAGGATACCTTACCAGAGACAGAAATTCTGCAAGTCAGTGCCACAGACAGAGATGAGAAGAATAAACTGATTTATACAATGCAGGGCAGCACTGATCCTATCAGTCTTAAAAAATTTCGTCTGGACCCTGCAACTGGCTCCCTTTATACCTCAGAAAAACTGGATCATGAGACCATGAACCAGCATATTCTCACAATAATGGTAAGTATGCATGAGACTTCTTCTACTGCGAATGACAAAATGGATACAGATACTTTTAAATGTCATTTTAGTTTGTCCCTATAATTCAAACATTTATTTGTATGTTTAATTTTTATGCAGACTTTGACTCTGTGACTGATCGCACCTTGAGTTATTACTAATATCTGGTGAAGCAGTGACATGACAGTGCTAATTACTAGTGATGTGCTGACTGTTGCAGGTTCGAGATCAGGATGTTCCTGTGAAACGCAACTACGCCAGAATCGTCATCAATGTCAGTGACACGAACGATCACGCCCCATGGTTCACCAGCCCTTCCTACGAAGGGCGAGTGTATGAGTCAGCAGCTGTTGGATCAGCAGTACTCCAGGTTACAGCTTTAGATAAGGACAAAGGAAAAAATGCAGAAATTGTGTACTCTATCGAATCAGGTATATTCACTTTCTTACATTTTCAGTCTGTTGAACTCGCTGATACCTTTTCAACTGTAGATGTGTAAAAATGTATCTGTAAAGAAAGGGGGGCAGTGCAGGTTTATGTGCCATATTCTGAGAAATGTATTAAAGATACAGCCTCAGAGTATTTAAAAGAAAACTGCAAATATTCATCTATATACTTTAGGTATTTATGTTATCCTCTAGATATATGTGGCATATTTTAGTAGTAGGGGAAGAAAAAGCCATCTTTAAATGTTCGAATGGAGTAATTTCTTTATTTACAGAATTTACAGAATTTCTTAATTACAGAATCATTCCATTCAGGTCTAAAAAATGCATTTTATTTTGGTACTGTAAGTCTTATTTTTTGTGGCATGGGCAAAGCAAGGGTTTGATGGATAGAGTAAGAGCCTGAGACAAGTGCTTTTGTGTTTAATATAATGCAGAAGTAAGGAGCTCAAAAAACACTTAAATATGCATGTACCCAACCCTTAAATAATCCCAGCTTTTAAGGTAAATTTTCTGATAGATGCAGTAAAGAAGGGGTTGCTTTCCATACTTCTCTCTGTCTGATTTTAGTAGTGGGACTACTATTCTGCCTTAATAAAATATTTGAGAAAGTCCTTAAAATTGGTCAATTTGGCATTAAGACTCCTTCCAGATTGCAGGCCAGGGAAGAACTGCTCCTTATTTTTAAGCTCAGAGTATCTTTCTGAACTTGCCTACAACAATGTGATTCAAATAGTGGCAATTTTTAATATTAGAAATCAGGATGATTTTGATTGAGTTCACTTAACAGACAGAAGTGGGTTTTGGTTCAGTCCATTAAATCTGAATTAATACAAGTTTGCCATCATCAAGGTCCTGAGCTTTGTAGACACCAAGACTAGAAAAAAAAACTTATTTAAATTTCATTCCTTATGTGAAGTACTACTTTCAAGGTAAAAAAATTTAAAATAAAAATGCCAGTAACAAGCATAAAAGATTGTATATTAATGAGAACAACAGGCATAAAGTTACTCAATTACTGTTGCATGCAAAGGGATATGTGCAGATGCTTTTTTTTATTTTACATAAATTGCTCTGTAAAGGATAGAAATTATTTATTATAATTTTTTTCTTCCCCAGAGTGCTGTTTTCATTTGAAAGCATACTTTAACACTGTATTAAAACAAAGCTGTGATTATGATACTCTGACAAGAATTAATGGTTTTGAGTGTCTCATAAGTTTCTTAAACTACATGAGATTTTTCTGTCATTTCTAGAAATATGACATTTACTAAGCAGGACACCAACGTCCATGAAATTTTTCTCTTGCCTTTCCCGTTTTGTTAGTGCTTGTTTTATGAATGCCAAACAATGGCAAGAAAAAATGTGTGTGCCTGCAGTCTAGAATGAAGTAACATGCTGTTCTGTTCCTTTTTTCTAGCTTTTTGTAGGAGTGAATGTAAGACATATAAGATTTATATCATAGGATTGTGATCTACTGGGAGGTTAAAGCATAATAATTGATATTCTAAGCAAATGGAAGGAACATTCCTTAAATGCTTGTAATGGCTGCTTGGATTTGTAATGGGATATTCTAAGAATGCCACTGTATTTAGAGTCTCCTCTAAAAAGCTCAAAAATACCCAACCAAAAAAAACCCAACAGTAAAAAACCCCAAACAGAACACAAAACCTCCTTCTTGCCTACTTGTGTGCAAAAACTCAGAGTTTTTTAATGATTTTTTTTTAATGCTGAGGTCATGGCTTTAGTAATGTAAATTTTTAGGTAAGTAAAATGTTAAATCTTGGCATATTTAATACCTGAGCAGAGTCTTGTATGCAGTGTACTTTATCTGTGTATTTCAAAATTTGAAGCAAACAAGTGGTTATATTAAATGGCAGCTGGTTCTCAGCAGGCATTATTTTTCTTCTAATACTATCACAGGGAATAACTTGTCTAGGTATCAGTAGGAAGTTGAGAGAGGTAACTATCTGTCCAATTCAAAAAGTTTGTTTTTGAAGCAGTGATTTAAACAGTACTTGTATAAACCATTAAGATTCACAAGGGTTTGTTGCAACCCTTCCTTTTTTCTTGTCCAAACCATTCCAGTTGTTTTAGATTATAAAATGTAACTTTTATTCCACTAATGTTAACTTCTGAATACAGGTTCCTTTCAGCTACAGTCAATATTTGTTTCCTAAAAGAAATTTTTTGCTTTTATTTTCAAGACTTGGATGGCTTTGCTAACTATATTTCATGCAGTATTTCCAGACATAAAGTTAGAATTACTGCCAGCTTTTGATTACGCAAAACTTTCCAGCTAACAAATTTTTATCAAGCAAAACTAAGAAACTTTCTTAGTCTCTGTGTTCTGTCTATGCCTTTTTAAGTATAGAGCTAAAGAAGCAGTTATCCCTTAAATTCTGTATACCTCTTTCTTAATTGCTTTTTCTTTCTTCACAGGGAATATTGGAAATTCCTTCCTTATTGATCCCATTTTGGGTATGATTAAAATTGCAAAGGAATTAGATCGTAGTAACCAGGAAGAATACAACCTGATGGTAAAAGCTACAGATAAAGGACATCCTCCAATGAGTGAAGTGACCTCTGTGCACATATTTGTTACTGTTTCTGATAATGCCTCACCAAAATTCACAGCCAAAGAATATTCTACAGAAATCAGTGAAAGTGCCAACATTGGCAGTTTTGTTGGAATGGTTGCAGCATACAGTCAGTCTTCTGTGGTTTATGAAATAAAAGATGGTAATACAGATGATGCCTTTGCTATCAACCCCAATTCAGGTGTCATCATTACTCAGAAGATACTTGATTTTGAAACTTTGCCTTTTTATGCTCTAATTGTGCAAGGAACAAACATGGCTGGCTTGTCCAGTAATACAACAGTTTTGGTCCATCTTCGGGATGAGAATGACAATGCACCAATTTTTATGCAGGCTGAATATACAGGACTCATCAGTGAATCAGCTTCAATTAACAGTGTGGTTCTGACTGACAAGAATATCCCATTAGTAATTCGAGCTACAGATGCTGATAAAGAATCTAATGCTTTGCTTGTTTATCAAATTGTTGAACCATCTGTCCGCCAGTATTTTGCCATTGATTCTAGCACCGGTGCCATTCGGACAGTAATGAGTCTGGACTATGAGGAGACAAATATTTTCCACTTTTCAGTGCAAGTACATGATACAGGGATACCACGTCTGTATGCAGAATATGCAGCTAATGTTACTATTTATGTGATTGACATCAATGATTGCCCTCCCGTGTTTTCAAGAGAGCTATATGAGACATCCATTCTGGTTCCAACTTACAGAGGCGTGAAAGTCATCAGCGTAAATGCTACTGATGCAGATTCAGGCGTTTTTTCCCAATTAATTTATTCCATTATTGAAGGCAACATTGGAGAAAAATTTTCAATAAACCCTAAGACTGGAGATATAACAGTACAAAACACAACTCAGTTAAGAAGCAGATATGAATTAACAGTGAGAGCATCCGATGGCAGATTTGCAAGCACTGCATTTGTAAAAATTAATGTGAAAGAAAGCAAAGCAAGCCAGCTGAAGTTCACACAGAGTTCTTACTCTGCAACAGTGCAAGAGAATTCCACAGAGGCAAAAACAATAGCTGTTGTTACTGCTATAGGGAATCAAATAAATAAGCCTTTGTTTTACCATATTCTAAATCCAGACAGCAGATTTAAAATAAGCCAAACTTCAGGAGTCCTTTCAACAACGGGAATACCATTTGATCGTGAACAGCAAGAATCTTTTGATGTGGTTGTGGAAGTGACAGAGGAAAATAAACCATCAGTTGTTGCACACATTGTAGTTAAAGTCACAGTAGAAGATGTAAATGATAATGCTCCATTTTTTGTCAATCTTCCATATTATGCCATTGTTAAAGTAGATTCTGAAGCAGGCCATGTTATTCAACGTGTGACAGCAGTAGATAAAGATACAGGCAAAAATGGAGAGGTGCATTACTATCTCAAAGAACATCACGAACATTTCCAAATTGATCCCACTGGTGAAATCTCCCTGAAGAAGAAGTTTGAACCAGACACACTAAATAAGGAGTATCTGGTCACAGTAGTGGCAAAAGATGGAGGAGACCCTGCATTTTCAGCTGAAGTTACAGTCCCGATTACAGTTATGAGTAAAGCTATGCCAGTGTTTGAAAAGCCTTTCTACAGTGCAGAGATACCAGAAAACATTCAGCTCCATAGTCCTGTAGTACATGTACAAGCAAACAGCCCTGAAGGACTCAAGGTGTTTTACAGCATCACAGGTGGAGATCCTTTCAATCAGTTCACTATTAACTTCAACACTGGAGTTGTAAATGTTGTTGCCCCTCTTGACTTTGAGTCTCATCCAGCCTATAAACTGAGTGTCCGAGCAACTGACTCCCTAAGTGGGGCACATGCTGATGTGTTTGTAGACATAATAGTGGAAGACATCAATGATAATCCTCCTGTGTTTACAGAGCAGTCTTACATTGCAACACTTTCTGAAGCATCTGTCCTTGGAACATCTGTTGCACAAGTGAGCGCTACAGATGCTGATTCTGGAACCAACAGGGGAATTTCCTATCACTTGGTTGAGGATAATAGTGAAAGTCATGACTACTTTCACATAGATAGCAGCACTGGACTCATTTCTACAGCAAGAACTTTGGACTATGAACAAATTAAGCAACACAAGTTACTAATAAGGGCTATAGATGGTGGCGTGCTGCCCTTGAGCAGTGATGCTATTCTAACTGTGGATGTAACTGATCTCAATGATAACCCCCCTCTTTTTAGCCAGTTGCTTTATGAAGCCAAAATTAGTGAACTGGCTCCTCGAGGACATTTTGTAACATGTGTGCAAGCCTCAGATGCAGACAGTTCAGATGTTGACAAGCTGGAGTACTCCATTCTGACAGGCAATGATCAGAAGAATTTTGTGATTAATAGTAAAACTGGCATTATCACCATCTCAAACCTCCGCAGACAGACACTGAAGTCACATTATAATCTTAATGTGTCGGTTTCTGATGGTGTCTTCAGAAGCTCAGCCCAAGTCCATATAACTGTAATCAGTGCCAACATGCACAGTCCTGTTTTCAGTCAGAATGAGTATGAGGTTGAACTAGCTGAAAATGCTCCATTGCATACTTTGGTTACTGAAGTTAAAGCAGCAGATGAAGACTCTGGCACACATGGCCACATCACTTACCACATTGTAAATGACTTTGCCAAAGACAGATTTTATACAAATGAGAGAGGACAGATATTTACCTCTGAAAAGCTTGACCGTGAAACACAAGCAGAAAAAGTAATTGCCATTAGTTTAATGGCCAAAGATTCAGGAGGGAAAGTTGCTTTCTGTACTGTTAATGTAATACTTACAGATGACAATGATAATGCTCCTCAATTCCGAGCAACAGAGTATGAAGTAAATATTGGGTCTGATGTTCCACGGGGTACTTCGGTCGTTAAAGTCTGGGCATCTGATGCTGATGAAGGTACAAATGCAGACATCACATATTCTATTGAAGCAGAGTCTGAAAATGTAGAAGAGAACTTAGAAATTGATTCATTGTCTGGTATAATTACTACAAAAGAAAGCTTAATTGGTTTGGAAAATGAGTTTCTTACTTTCCTTGTTAGAGCAACTGATGGTGGATCCCCCCAAAAAGAGTCAGTTGTTCCTGTCTATGCTAGAATACTCCCACCAGAAGTGCCTCCTCCAAAATTTTCAGAACCATTTTATTCTTACACTGTTTCTGAGGACATTCCAATTGGAACTGTGATAGATGTTATCAAAGCAGAGCATAATCAGACTTTAGTATATAGTCTGATTAAAGGGAACACTCCTGAAAGCAACAGAGATGACTTTTTTGTGATTGACCGACAGACTGGAGAGTTGAAACTTGAGAAGAATCTTGATCATGAAACAACTAAGTGGTACCAGTTCTCAATTCAAGCGCAGTATGCAAATGAAGACTATAATGTTGTTTCCTCAGTAGAGGTGAGCATTCAAGTAAAAGATGCAAATGATAACAAACCCATTTTGGAGTCCAACCCATATGAAGCATTCATTGTAGAAAACACACCAGCTGGAGCAAGAGTCATACAGGTTAAAGGAACTGACTTAGATTCAGGACTCAATGGGCAGGTTACTTATAGCTTGGATCCTTCTCAAGAGCTAGACATTATAGAGTCTTTTGCCATAAACATGGAAACTGGCTGGATTACCACCCTGAAAGAACTCGATCACGAGAAACGAGACAAATACGAAATCACAGTGGTTGCATCTGACCGGGGTGAAAAAATTCAACTGTCTTCTATGGCTGTGGTTGAAGTTACTGTCACAGATGTGAATGACAACCCTCCACGGTTTACTGCAGAGATATATAAAGGAACAGTCAGTGAGGATGACCCTCCTGGTGGGGTAATTGCCATCCTGAGTACGACAGATGCTGATACAGAAGAAACCAATAGACAAGTCTTTTATTACATCACAGGTAAATCTTTTTGGGTAATGTCAGAATAACCATTTGAATGGTGCTGGAATGATGGGAGATACAACTTAATCTTTGAAGAGATTGGCGAGTGTTTGAAACCATAGATCTGCAAAGAGAGAATGTGTGTGTCTTAATATGCATATTAAAAACTTCAATGGAAAAACAAGTTTTAGTTGGCTTTGTTTCATGTGTGCCTTGCTTAAAATGCCTTTCTCCGTATATTATTTATATATCGAATTTAATTTTAAAAACTATACTTAGATTAGTGATGTAGTTAAAGAACTAATGAAAGAAATTTCATAAAATAGGCTGTTAATTTCCAATGGAGTATTTTATTATTTTTATTTAGCATATGTCATGATATGGTGTTTTCTATAATACTTTATGAGTTTCTAAATTAATTTTTATGGATTCTGTTGGCCACAGTTCAATTTTTTTTGTGAGCATCTACTGACAATTTCTACCTGGGAAATGAAGCAATGAAGCCGTTTTGTCATAAAGCCACAGAGTGCCTGCTAGTTTTGCTTTTTTTTTTTCCTAGCTATAGTTTAATTTTGATAGAGTATTAGTAGAAACCTCCGTCTTTAAATAAACATTTCTTTTCATATTTCAGGAGGTGATCCTTTGGGACAGTTTGCTATCGAAAATATACAGAGTGAATGGAAGGTCTATGTCAAAAAGCCTCTGGACAGGGAAGAAAAGGATAATTATCTTCTAAATATTACAGCTACTGATGGGACCTTTGCAGCTAAAGCTGTGGTGGAGGTTAAAGTCCTTGATGCTAATGATAATAGCCCTGTTTGTGAAAAGGTAGGCAGAGTCTTGTATCTTCCATTACCTGCTGCTTTCATACATACAATTTACATTTTCTCTGAAATTGCTTCTCAGGAGACTGACAAATAGCTATTCCTTTTAAATCAGTAACAGAAATTTGGACTATTAAGATAGAATGCTGTCAGATAAAAGATACTTCATAGATCTTTTAAAAATCTAAAGACAACTCATTGACACATATATTTGAGAGATATAAGGAGAATTGTAGTACATTTCTCCTATGTTAATTCTTTTCAAAAAAGAATTCTTTTAAGCTGCAGCCATCATAGTTTATATGCTCTATTTTATGAAAGAAGAAAAGTTTTAAAGATAGCTAAATCCCATTGCTTAGTTGAAATATGCGTGTATTTCATGTGATAAAAGAGTTGAGTTACCCTGCAATTGCAGTCAACAGCACCAAAAAACTGTAAGCCATAAATGTTTTCTTGTTGCAAAGCTGTCTACTTCACCAGATTTTATAGTCTGCAAAAAATGGACATGAAAAACAAGGAATGGAAAAAACTCAGAAAGATAGCCCCTGCAAGATGTGTTATTGCCTCTTTTGGACTTTTCATAGTTGAACCCAGATTTGATATTACTAAGTTGAAATCTTCCCTTGTACTAGGAAGGACAAGTATACAGTGAACATAGGGTTCTTTTTATTAGTTGATGTTTATGTTGGTTACTTCTGTGTAAATGGTTTCAGTTAGACTGGCAGGTCAGTATTTTTAGCTTTTTTTCACTTTTATTTTCCCCTTTGTTAATATTGGTGTTACAAGTCTTCATGCTTCTAATGTAATGCACGTTCCTGACATGGTTGAGCTGTAAGAGTGCTTAGTACCATTAAATTCTGAATCCTTCTTTATTTTTAATTTGATCTAGAAGCTTTTTTGTCATTAAAAGGGCAGATATCAATTTCTTGTAGGTTGAGACAGACCTAGAAAAGATGATCCATCAAAAGAGATAAAAGTGAAATTAGCAAAAATTTGTAACTCCTATTTTGGGAACACATTCCATTATCAGTTAATCAGTTAGAAGTGTTTTGAGTTCTGAGCAATACAGTGATGTTCAAAAGTCCTTATAGTTGCAGTATTAAATACCTATCTGAATAATCTAATAGATGTGAAGTAATTAATTAGAAAATCAAAAGTTCCTTTAATTTTCAGTAATTTCATCCTCAGGTTCACATTATATGTTACCAAACATTCAAACAGAATATTATTTCCTCTGTCGTTCCTTCTTCCCCTCTCTTTTCCAAGCTCTGCTTACTTCATATGTTTAGCTTTTCAATGTAACTTTGAAATCTTGCAGACTTTATATGCTGATTCAGTTCCTGAAGATGCCCTTCCTGGCAAACTGATAATGCAGGTGTCTGCTACAGATGCAGATATTCGTTCCAATGCAGAAATTACTTACACACTGCATGGCACAGGAGCAGAAAAATTCAGACTCACTCCAGACACAGGTAATAGTGCTTTATACATTATACAAGATTGTAGTCACCTCAGTTTGTAAAATGTTTTGCTATTATATTAAGACATAAATGTCAGTCATTAAAACTTTTCACTCAGGGTTGGTTTATTGTACAACAGTTTAAAATGTGACTTTCTACTACACAAATACTAATACTATATTGAATAAAGTCAGGCAAATGGCAGGTATTTTAATATATGAGGAACTAAAGCGTAAACAGGGTGATTGCCCTGAAGCCAGAAACTTCTATGCCAAAGTGATTGAAATAAAAGTATGCCATAAATTTTGTTCTTTTTATATTCCCTGTAGTAGTAGTAGCAATAATGGTTTGTAACTGAAAATATGTCCCTTCAGATTGTCTTTGCCAGCTTTTGTTTTGGAAAATTAGGTGAGGTTAGACAGAGCAACAAATTTCTTTTCCATAGCAAACACCAGAAGTGCCCCCAGTTTTATTGGAATAAGATTAACTTTTAACTTGCTTCACTTTGGTCTTCATGGCATTTGTGTGTTTAGTATTACAATATAGGTCACAGCTATTGCCAAAATCCTACACTGTGCAGGCTGCAGTAGACATGCAGTAGGAAGGTGAACAGTGTAGAAAAAATGGAATAAAATGAATACAAAAATGTAATGCAACTAGAAGAGACTAGAAAACTTCAGTGACAAAATTAAGGAGAAGGACCTTACTCCATGGGTTTGCGGGGTTTTTTCATCTTTGAATGTCACCTGTGTGATGTGCTACTGTGTTGTTACATAAATTGAGAATTGGTAGGGCTAGAATACTCGCAAAAAGTGTTCCATAATACTTTTCTGAACTGTTTATAAGGAGACAATAACTATGCATAGTAGTAGCCTCTCATGTTTTCTGTCACTTTAGAAAGAATGTGTTAGAGTTCTAGAGGTTTTTCTGTAGTAGCAGTTAAGACCACATGGTGAATAGCTGTGTTTATTCATGGAATGTTAGAGGAGGAAATACCAATGGCTATGGAAGGAATACAACTAAATAGCCCAGAAAAACCAGACATGGATTTAACCTTGCATTTTTTTAAAGTCTGAGTTCTAATATTTTAATTTTCTTTGCACAAATGCACATGGATTTTTGCATGTATATACATTCTCTCTCTGAACTATCCGAGAGTTTAGCTAATTTCTGTTTCAAGAGCATTAGAAAAAAAAAATAAAGGGTTGTAGTTCTTAGCCTTTTCAAGCTGAAAAGGCAGGTCACTTACATGCTTTACTCAAAGTGGAGTTCATTAATGCAGTACAGCTGTTGACTCAGCCACTGATGAAATTACTGTAAACAAGAAAACTCTTGCTTAGCTTTTCTGAAAACATGTTAGGGGTACTTAAGCCTTGCAACTTGCATCAACTTATGTGTTATGCTATTTGTAGGTGAACTGAAAACATTAATGGCACTTGATCGGGAGCAGCAAGCAGTTTATCATCTTCTAGTGAAAGCCACAGATGGAGGAGGAAGATTCTGCCAAGCTAACATTATCCTAACTCTTGAAGATGTGAATGATAATGCCCCAGAGTTTACAACTGATACTTACTCCATTACAGTATTTGAAAACACAGAGCCTAAAACCCTTTTGACAAGAGTGCAGGCAACAGATGCAGATGCAGGTATGCATTCTTTGACTGATACTTTTGTCATGTTCTCAGACTTACACTATTATTTCTTTAGTTTTATCTTCAGAGGTGTAAAGTGTTTCAGTAGACCTGACAGATGTTCAATACCCTTCAGGATTAGACTCCTGAAAGATATATTTTGGTCTACTAAATCATTTAACACCTGACTTCCATGTGTGAGTAGCTTGGAAGACATCCCTATAGTGTCTTTGGAAAAAAGTGGAGAGGAGGGAGAGAGACAAAATGTAGGATATTTGTAGTGTCATAAGGTGTTAATGTTATGATTGATTAGGTTCATCGTTTTACTTCTGATGTAAGTAACAGGACTATCAAGCCATATCTGTTCATGTAAATGGGTGTTCATGGATTTTTGAATGTTACTTCTCAGGCCAGCCATCAATGATCATACCATCAAGAGAACCCTGGTCAGCTTAGCTTTATGTATATGCTGTTCAGATTTTTACTGTCTCATTGTCTTCATTGTTCAGTTACAAAGATTTAAGTGAACATGAACTGAAAATGACATTAGAGTTTGTTCATAGGCTTTGTTGTAAGGAACACAACAGCATGAAGTATTTTTAAAACTTTATGATTTCCACATCTCATCAGTTTCTTAATCAAGTAGTACTAATGAATAATTGCCTCAGTCTCCTAAAACAGCTGAGCTGCTTTGTGCTATGATAAAGCTAGGTTGCTCATTTGGAAGGTAACAGACAGATGTTTTCATACTTCACTAGTCTTTGAGGCTCAGGTGGACCAAAATACTTGCCCCTGAAATTTGTAAGGTTTTTGTTTATTTTATAAAGAAATGTTGCTAGAAATTATGCTCCTGATAATTTTGGGGCATGATTCTTAAATAAACATACTGGTTTTGACTCTAGTTAATTGATACAACCAAACTCTCCCTTATCCTCCTTGGTTATTATAAGCTTGCTAAGCAGACTCTCTTGTTCTAAAGTTATAATTACATTTATATTAACAATTGTTTCGTATTAACTAGTGCTGTAACTGAAGCAGAACCATGGTATGTGTTTTCTGTATGACTAAACATCATGCAGTGAAGTGTTACCTTATATTTTTTTTGGAAGTCATTCTGCCCTTCACAAGTGACTTCAACTCTTTTTGAAATTTACTTCTAATGTGAATGATAATATTTAGCATGCATGTCTTATTTCCATAGCTATCAGATGGATTATTCTGTTAAAATGTATTTTAATGGCTGCTTCATACTTGAAAATTGTTTTCATAATGCAGGGTTGAACCGTAAAATCCATTATTCACTGGTGAACTCTGCAGAGGGGCAGTTCTCTATTGATGAATTCTCTGGAATCGTACGTTTGGAGAAGCCTTTGGATCGGGAATTACAAGCAGTGTACACATTAACTTTGAAGGCTACAGATGAAGGCTTACCTAGAAGACTATCTTCAACAAGTAGTCTTATAGTTTCTGTTTTGGATATTAATGATAATCCACCCGTGTTTGAGCATAGGGAGTATAGTGCAAGCGTATCAGAGGACATTTTGGTTGGAACTGAAGTTCTCCAGATCTATGCTGCAAGCAGAGACATTGAAGCCAATGCTGAAATCACATACTCAATAGTCAGTGGGAACGAACACAGAAAATTCAGCATTGATTCAACAACAGGTAACAGGTTACAACTGTGAATATTACTTTAGGCCAAGTAAGCATGATGCCATACTGACTTCCTCCATAGTTCAGCCAGGTTATGTATAATTGTGTATCATCCCGGCTGTAAAGTTGCTGCTTCTGTCTTTTCACCCATTTTGCCAACATGCTTTCTAGAGGAGTGCAGTAAAATGTAGAATATGAACTTTATTTGTTGCTTCTATTTATTGGATTAGATTCATTTAGCTGGCGAGAGTAAGGGTTTCCTAACTGGAAGTTCCCCACTCCGGAGGCAGGCAGGGAGAAAGATATAAATATAAATAATAGTCTTTCCACAAAAGGTGTATAATCAGAAGGAATGGCCAGGCTTGGCAAAGGGAGGATTAGAAATAAAATTGGTTGGGAAGACTAGTCATTGGTCCACAAAGGCAGTAATCCTAGAGAAGTTTGATATGGCATTAAAGGGAGCTTGGAACAGGAATATTATGTTCAACTGTATATCCAGCATGACAGTGGAGATTTTAGGCTTGTATGATAGTCAGATTTAGTCTTGAGGACTGTTTAGGTTACATTGAGAATTTTTCCCTATAAATGACAATTCTTTGTTAAAAATCAATAAACACCTTAATTTTAATTTTGTTTACTTATATAGTTCTTTTTCTAGAGCTAATTTCTGGTAAAGTTGTTTGGGTTTTGGGGGTTTTGTTTTTAATAAGATTTCTACCCAAAAGTTAATTCTAACTGACTTTTAGTAGTTAGTTGAATAGTTTATTTATAGTAGTGTAGTAGTTAATTGTGCTAGTGTAGTGGAAATTACAGTTCTGCTTTTTCCAGTGGACATGCTGGTACTAAGGTATAGAAGCACTTTGCCAGATAAACTTCATATATTTGAAAGGAGTAAAAGGGTTCCAGAAAAACTCATCCAGCAAATCAATATTTATGCTAGGGATTGCAATATCTTAACTAGTCAGTTTAAAACTCACATTACAAAATGTAAGCCAGGTTGTTTTAAACTGTGAATCTCTTGTGGTAATGGCAGGAACTTTTCATCTTTTTACTTACATGTGTAAAGCATAATCATTTCATTGGGTAGCTCTAGCTTTACAGTGATAAATCAAGCCCTGAAGAAGCTGAGTATTTGTCAGGTCAAAATAAAAAGTTGCTACACATAATACTACAGCAGTAGCAGAGTTTTTGTGAGGCTTTATTTTTTTTTTTTTCCTCCCTAGGAGCCATTTTTGTCATTGAGAGTTTGGATTATGAAAGTTCCCATGAGTACTACTTGACAGTGGAAGCCACAGATGGAGGCACACCTTCATTAAGTGATGTTGTAACAGTGAATATTAATGTCACAGATATCAATGACAATTCTCCAGTGTTTAGCCAAGACACTTACACTGCAGTAATCAGTGAAGATGCTATGCTTGAACAATCCATTATTACAGTACGTATTGGTTTTTTACCTTGAAATACTATGTCGTGATGGTTGTGTTTTCAGTCTGGAAGGAGTAAGTATTGATTTGAAGATGAACATCAATTAATAGATGTTTGCCACTGAGTGACCTGAAAATTTACTTTGAAAAAGTTTCAGAAGTAGGGACTTCAGATGCTGTGGGAAAGTAGATAATATTTTGTGATATGTCTGCGTTCTCCTCACGAGACTATGACCTAACTTTCAGAAGAAATTCAGGAAATTAAGTGATGTTGGTATATTCTATTGAGATAGGATTTCTCCTCTGAACTGTGAAATTTGTTAGACCAAAAGAGCTCATCTTCAGGATGAGTTTATCTGAAAGGTAAACTCTCTATTTCACCTGTTTTAAATGAGACTATAATGTCCCTTAGGTTATGGCAGATGATGCTGATGGACCTTCCAACAACCGCATTCACTACGCAATTATCGATGGCAATCAAGGAAATCCTTTTACAATTGACCCTACCAGGGGTGAAATAAAAGTGACTAAGCTTCTAGACAGAGAAAAGGTGAGTTTTTGTGTTTTTAGGGCAGTTGGGATTAATTTACCTATACATAATTGATGACCACCATTTTCTTACTCTATTTGGAAAATACCATTTCATGTTCCAAAATTAATATAGCTATAATATAAAGTGCAAGCATCTGTTTATATCAGTACTTTTGGGAGGAAGAGAAAGGATTAAATATATGAAGGAAAGCTTTACTGGGGGTTGTGCTAAAATAATTCTTCCATAAAACAAAATCTGAATTTGTTACTTTTTTTCCTCTTCAGTAAATGTTTTAATTTTTTTAATTAACTTTTTAGATTTCGGGATATACCTTGACAGTTCAAGCTTCAGATAATGGGAGCCCACCTAAGCTTAACACAACTACAGTTAACATTGATGTTTCTGATGTAAATGATAATCCTCCAGTGTTCTCAAAAGGAAACTATAGTGTTATCATCCAGGTAAATACAACTAGTGAAGTAGTTAAATCAATAATGTTATTGGACTGCAAATTTGTGACTTGAATTTTTCTGTAATTTTAATTATTTAAGGTCGCCACCGAGACTGCTTATCAAATAAGTTTTGAGGGTTATAAAATTCCTGTTTGCATGTTATGTAGAAGCTTACATTGCAAGTTGTCAGAATCACAGAATGAGTGAGGTTGGAAGGGACCACAGTAAGTCATCTGGTCTAACCTGCCTGCTAAAGCAGGCTCATCCCTAGAGCACATGGCACAGGATTAGGTCCAGACAGTTGTTGAATATTTACATTGAGGGAAACTGCATAACCTCTCTGGGGTCTTTTTCAGATTCCTTGTGTGTGTACATGTATGTGTACATATTATGCATAGAACATTTATGCATAGAGCAATCTTAGAATCATACAGGGATGTTAAAATACATTATAATTTTGCTATTTAAGTCTTAAAAGTTACTGCTTAGAAAAAGGTCCTTTAGGTATATGTTACTGTGGCACACAGGTTAAGCCTTAATTCCCATTGGCCTCCTCCAGAATCAGCAACAGAACATAGAACAAGAGTGGAATTTCATTTGGCTGCATACCAATCCTTTGACTAATTTTACACCTAGGATGGTAGCAGTAGGCCACATTCTCAAGTGTCAGGCATGTACTTGCCTGATTCAGAAAACTGCTAAAGCAAAGACAGCAGAGTCAGCTTCTATACTTCTTGTTTTTCTAAATCCAATAGAAAATACATGGAAGTCAACAAAGGAATGGCGTTAAGACCTTTGTAGAGTAGTAATGTAAATGAGCTCAATCCCTTGTGTCCTACTGTTTCCTGGCCTGGTACAGCAGATCAGTGAGGATCAGACAATGTTACCTGATGCACTGTGCCATCCTAACATACCACTTGTGTTTGAGACTAGTGTGCATCATTCGTAAAGGCATCATTCTGAAATAGAATAGGGAAGAGTCAATATATACAATACACACACAGTATGCAAGTAAGATGTCCTGGATCTTGCTTTAAAAGAAACCAAGCAAATAACAAAAACAAAAAACAAAAAAAAAAAACCCAAAAACAAATCAACAGATTCATGTTTGTGTGCTGTCAAATGCATCTTCTTTTCCCCAATTGTAATCTCCCTCGAAATAAATGTTAATTAATGTCTCTTAAACTGCAGACTGTGTAGCCAGTGTCTGTACTATTTTGTCTGTACTATTTCCCTTACTCGATTAAAAAGGAAAGCTTCTTGTTTTATAGTTCATTCATATGGGCCTGCCCTAGTTGAAAGTAGCAGAGAAAATGCTGGAGGAGTTGCCCAAGAATGCTGGTGTGCATTTCCTCATGTATTGGAGATGGATATATTTGGACACAGTAGAAAATGTGCTTAGCTCTTAGGAAAGTTAAATTACTTTGGATTTCAAACTGTAAATATTTGTGTTTTAAATCAATGATCTTTGTTCAGGGAAAAAGCTTCAGCTTTTTGCAGTATCTGATAATTAAATTGACTCATTCTTTCAGAAACAGAGTATTGTTTTCAGGAGTTTTTACATCCGTGAAAGGGATACCATTTTGTTATCGTACTTCAAAATAACATTTCTACTTTTCTTGCTTTTCAAATAAGTATGTATATAGAAAAATCTGGCTGATACAGTAGCGCACAAGTATTCTGGGAGAGGAATACAAGTGTCAGATAAGGTTATATGTGTATGCAAGATACATGATAAGCCAAAATATGTGAAGTGTCTGTGAAACCTCAGACATCCACATGATGCAAACTTTAAAAGATTTTTTTATGCAAATTATAAAACCTGGATTTTATATTTTAGCTGGATGGTGGCTGTAGCAGCCACAGCTGTACTCAGAGCTCTAGTTAGGGGTACAGGGGATCAGATGGAGGAGTGTATTTTTCTAGTCCTCCCAACAAAGGCATTAGATTATTCTTAACAGGTGTTTTCTTTAAATTTCAAATCTTTGATGACTTGGTAATTAGGCTACAGTAATATTAATTCAGACCAGAAGTGGAATATGTAAAGTGTCAAGGCTGAATGACCTTCAAAAATACAATAGAAAGTTTAAAAAACTGCCTTTCTCCTTTTAGTGTTTCTGAGTCATATTCTCTGAGGGTAGTAGTTTCCCTGAAACAATATTGTCATTCTGATTTCTCTTGTACTGATTAACTGGTTTGACGGTAATTTTTTGGGGTTTCTGTTGCAAGGAAGAAATCAGCATCACACCATATCCTCAATTATAACAAAACCAATGTGTATTATATATCTATAGGAAAATAAGCCTATTGGATTCAGTGTGCTGCAGCTAGTGGTGACAGACAGGGATTCTTCTCACAACGGCCCTCCTTTTCTTTTCACCATCCTGACTGGAAATGAAGAGAGAACTTTTCAGATTACCCAGCAGGGAGTTCTGACCACAAGTGCTGCACTGAATCGAAAAGTGAGAGATCACTATTTGCTTCATGTTAAGGTAGGATGTTTTTGTCGTGTTCCTCTTACTGTTTTGCATTTTAAGTATTTAATTAACTTTTCCCACTCATGTTCGCTCCACCACCTGTCTTTCTGTTAGGAGATCCTGACATGCCAAGTAGTCATTTCAGGCATGTCCCATGAGGTGACATCTTCATAGACAAAATCTGTTGGTTTAAATGCTAATCTACATAGGTGCAATGGGAAGTTCAAATAAACTCAGAGTTAGAAGGAAGGTGTAAGTGAAATGTTAACTGGGTGAGTTGTCTTGATAAGCCTTCTAGTTGGAATGTTGGAAAACCCAGCAGGGGACAGGTCCCTTCTGCCACTCACTATTGACTGCAGAATTCCTCTTTCCACTGTTGTTTTGACTCTTGGAGCTGTGTGCTGGACTAAACTCACATGATGAAAGTAGGGATTGCACAATATAGCAGTAATGAAAAATTTTTCTGTAGTGCCGCATTCTTTTTTCAATAGCAATTGAAAACATTTTTTTTTTAAGTTTGGACCTGTTTTCATTGTATTTTCAGTAGACCTTTTTTCATAGCATTGAAACTTGCATTGAAACAGCTTAAACTCAAAAAATGTCCCTTAAGTGCAATAATACATGCTACATTTGCCACTGTTGTGCAAAAAGACCAGACCATGTCCAAGGTTACATTAACCTAGCTAAGTTCTCTCAAATACTTTTGTAACCTGGTGTGAGAGAAGTTCAAACCAATTGTTTTAATCTTATCTAGTCCTTTTAAGTTCAGTTACAAATTAAGCAGCTGGGAACAGAGGACTTAAAATTGGTAGGCTAAAAATGGATGACCTTAATTCTTAAATTTCATTTCCAAATTCAGGTTTTAAGGAAAATTCTTACCTACATTTTCACACGAGGAATTTCTTTCAATCTCCAAATTATTCTTATGCATGCTATTGCAGATAATTTACGAGAAACAGACACCTGCAGAATTTTAGACTTACACTGCTTATAACAATGTATGCTGAATTCTGTCCACATTGGGGTAATTGTGACATATTTACACAAACTCTATTTTCTTTGGGAAAAGAAGAAAAAATTCACACAGATACTGTAATTTGCTGTTTGAGTCGCCAAAATGTTAGTAACCAGGAGCCATCAGTATAAGGATGGATATAGTTTCATTTAAGTGTAGTTTAGTTTGGGGTTTAAGAATTGGGATGAAAATGGGTGCAGTCATATCATTCCTCTGTTAGCCATTTTTCCCTCAGTAGTGATATGCCAGATCCCCCAAAGTCACCTTTTTGTTTATGGATGTTTTTTCTCTATGTGGAATCAGTGTAGTGCCAGATTCATATGTTTTACTTTAAATCTTCTCTAAGCAGTAAGTAATTTCCATTTATTTTGTTTTTAAAATGTATTCTGGTAAATGTATGTACAGGCAGTTATGTTTGTTCTGTATAGGCTGTTACACTGACTTTGTCACATTTCATGCTTTAGCTGCACCTTTGGCACTTCCTTATGTGCCTGGCTTTTCTTAAGTGTGAGACGCCTGTCTAACATCTTCCTCTGGGTGGAATCTCACAATTCTTTCATTTCTAAGCCACTTTCTGGTCTCTAGTCTGCTTGTGAACAGCTTGTCAGTACTTCAGCTATCTCGTCTTTAGCAGAGCAGCTAAAAAGTGCCTTTTTATTAGGGAATGAATATGGGCTATTTTAATGGCATCCAGTAGCTAAACAAGTGTCTTAAAACAAGTGTATGCATTTAGAACAAAGACCTCCCAGAGGTTGTAAATTGTTAAAGCAGACTGTACTAATGTTCCTCTTTTTGTGTGCTGTACTACCCAATCTCAGTATTTTGGACCTGTCTAATCTGTTGATTGCCAAATTTCTCGACTGGATTCTTGAAATGTATCACTGTCTTTTAATTGCCATTTGTCATTTTACACTTTGCTAGCTTTTTTTCAATAGACATACTGCTATTATTTGCTATTATCTTACAATCCATGGGTATGAAGGCATGCAAGACTAAAAACTAGCATTTCCTTATCACAAGACTCCAGTTCCAATGATACACACAAAATAACAGGCATGGCTGTTGAGGTAAAATATTCTTCCTCTGTTCATTTAAAATAATATTTTTTAAAGTCTGTAGGAAGGCATTTTCTGAAGTTTGCCTTATGTTTAATTTCTGTATTTGATTTTGCAAATCACAGGTTGATGGCTGTGTATGATCTCTTGATACCCATTTTCAGTTTTTAACTGACCTTTACTGGTGTGCTTTTCAGTATTGACAGCTTTCACTTTAGTTGCTTTCTGAACGGATTGCTGAGGTAGTGATGTTTTTAATTTACAGGCATACTTTCATTTGAAAAAACTCATAACCAAAAAAAACCCACTAAAACCATACAAACTTTCCCCATATGCGGTCTACACTCCCAGTTCCTCCAAAATAGTTTACTTTTTGTCATTTTAATAGAAATAAGGATTTTTTTTTCCCAGTGGTCACCTTATATGGGCATGCCACTCATATTTGCTTGTCTTCTCTCCAAAGGAAATAGATTATCCATTAACAAATGTCTCACAGCATTAGTGTGCAAAATCTTCTGCTATGAGTCATGCAGTCCTTTGTGCCACACTCTAAAGTCTTCAGTTTAAAACCATAGCACATTTTTAAATATCTGCACTCTTGAAAAATCATTCCTCCTGGGGCTCTTCTTTCCTACTTTCCTACATTTGTTATAATTTTGCTTGTGTTTGTTTTGAGCCTTTTCTTGTTTCCCTTAAGCATTTCTTCTGTAGCTGCCTGCCTTGTCTTGTTCCCAGGCAGAGATCTAGGCAAAACAAAACTTTGCCAACTTGAGCTAAAGCTCTTGTTATTTATTTGGGTAACCGAAGGACAAGTCTCTATCCATGCCTGTCCTTTGGAGTTACCAGAAACAGATGAAGACATGCATTACTTTTTAAAAATGCCACATTTATGTGCCCATGCACAGATAATCTTGTGCCTACTCCTCTTTTGGTTAAGTTTGTACGAAAGATCAAAAGCAGCCTCTCTGTGCAGATCTTCAAAGTGTACTCTATAAAATTATTGCAAAATCTTTTAAACAATGCAGAATATCTTCTACTCTCTGATCCCTGTATATCCCCTCTGTACCTTCACATGTCTCCAATTCTTCTTTAACTGTTTGTTCAGTGTCACTTTCAGTAACTGGGAGAGGGTTCTGGAAAAAGGTAGATGGGAAACGAGAGGTGAGAAACAGAAGGGAAAAAGTGAACCCAAGGGAATGCTCTTCACTCACTTTTCCACTCCTTTTTGTTTTTTTAACTGTCTTCATACAACAACAGTGTATGTCTTTGTCTAAACAGGGTGCCAGAATAGGCTGTTCAAAAAGACTTTAAAATTGAATTAGGCTGATACAGTTAAAGATAGTTGATTAACTGTCTGAAGCAAATAGCAGTACAGGTACCCACCACTTTTTTCCATCTCTGTGACCAAAAATAATGAAAGGCATTGTAATTAATTTTAACTTTCTGCATGCATTTTTTTTTTCTTTTTGAAGTACTGTTTGGCACAGTGCATTTAGTTTGTCTTCCAGACTACCTCCTAACTGTAGTGTGAAGCATGTTGTGCATTTCTAGTGCATGATTCATTTCAAGTTTTTAATGGGTTTCCGTGCTTGATATGAAAAAGCTTCAAGCACCATCTGCTGTCTGAAATCGGCTACTGTGCCTTTCCTCTGTATTTGCTATCAGTGTTAATAGCTTCCTGGCATTTTCAGGTAATAGGAGCACTGCAGGCTTTTAATCTGTTTGTGTGTGCCTACTTATATAAGCTTTTTAAATTTTCAGTTTTAACTTTTATGTCAGGAATTGCGTTATGGAATTTATGTAAAGCATTTTCCCATAGGACTTTTTGGTGATTCTTTTTTGGTACAAAAATACAGCTCTACTGTATACAGTATAAATATCTACAGTAGAATTTTAAATAAAACAAAAATGTAAATCTGTCCTCATCTTTCCTTTAGGTTGCAGATAATGGAAAACCACCGTTGTCATCTTTGACTTACATTGATATTAGAGTTATTGAGGAAAGCATTTATTCTCCAGCAATACTGCCTCTGGAAATCTTTATCACAGCCTTTGGGGAAGAATATTCAGGTGGTGTCATTGGAAAAATTCATGCAACCGATCAAGATGTTTATGATACCTTGACATACAGTCTGGACCCCAAAATGGAACCCCTGTTCTCTGTTTCCAGTACTGGTGGCAAACTAATAGCACATAAAAGGTTAGATGTAGGACAGTACCTCCTAAATGTCACTGTTACAGATGGAAAATTTACAACTGCAGCTGATATTACTGTGCACATCAGACAAATCACACAAGATATATTAAATCACAGTATCGCAATACGCTTTGCAAACCTGTCCCCTGAAGAATTCATTGGTGATTACTGGCGCAATTTCCAGAGAGCATTAAGAAACATCTTGGGTGTGAGGAGAAATGACATCCAGATTGTTAGTTTGCAGCCTTCTGATCCTCCTTCTAATCTAGATGTCCTGCTGAATATTGAAAAGTCTGGTAGCTCTCACCACCCAATGAGAATTTTGCTCCACAAGATAAACTCTTCTGTGCCTGACCTAGAAGAGATTTTAGGTGTCCGGATAATTGATGTTTTTCATAAGCTCTGCGCAGGCCTAGATTGTCCTTTGAAATTTTGTGAAGAAAAGGTAACAGTGGATGAGAACATCATGTCAACCCACAGCACAGCCAGGCTGAGCTTTGTCACTCCTCGTCATCACAGAACAGCAGTTTGTCTTTGTAAAGGTAAGAAACAGGAAAACCGTATCCTTGAAAAGATTGTTTTGGTTTTAAAAAGCAGTAATCCACAGATGGAAATTTACATTACAGGACAAGATTAGGAATGTTCTGTAATTCTCTCCATAATATTTACCTAATCTATTCATAGTAAAGAGTAATTCTTTCTTATCTCATTACCTCATTTCAAGAGTTTACATAATACAAGCTTATGGGAGCAGATACTTTTCTTTTATAGCTACACCTTCATTTTCTATTTTATGAAAGAACTTAATTTTTTTTGTTGTTGCCTGTCCTATATTGATGGCCAATTTCAGTCTTGTGTGCACAGAAGTAAGTTCCTGTAAAGTACCTGAATGCTTCCTGGTTTCTGCTTAGAAGAGTAGCCCACACAGTTTCCAAACTTGTTTGGGAATGAGAGAGTAATGTAGGAAATAAATATTCATTAAAATATATGTAAGTATAAAGATTTCTGACAGAAGATTAATTTTTCTTTATCTTCGAGGAAAACAACATTGCTTTTTAAAATCAGGACTTAACCTTGCTGGGTGAACTTGTATATGTGAAGTAAATATTTAAAGCCTGTTCCTTTTCTGTCTCAAATACAAGCATGCTTTTCTCTGCTCTCCCCAACCTACTCTGTCCATGTTTAATCTGTTGGGTTTTGTGGTGAATGATTCTATAGTAAGCCTTAAACCACAACACTAGTTTCCCAGTTTTATCAATTGAATTGAGTAATCAAGATAAGGATGAGCATCAGCCACTCTATATGCTATTTGTCTAGTCTGTGCCAGTCATGCCCCATAACTCTTACTCACTTCCTTTTAGTTAGATAGTTAGGGATATCATTTGGGGTACTTTCAGCTACTCTGCTTAAGAGGCCCTTTTCACAAAATACCATCATCACCAACAGAAAATAAATAATGGATTTGGTTTTACAGAAGGGAAATGCCCCCTGGTGAACAGTGTGTGTGAAGGAAACCCATGTCCTGAAGGTACTGAATGCTTAGGAGATCCAAAGGAAGGAAAATACACTTGTGTTTGCCAAGACAGCAAAGCTGGACAATGTCCTGGTAAGGAATTAACTCTAAAAAACTCTGTGTAAAACTATATTACTTTCCAAATACAAATTTGATTCCAGTCCTGTGCTAATACGTCTTATGCTTTTCTGTATTTCTAAGCATCAGCTGGTTCTGCTGTGACATTTACTGGTAGCAGCTATGTGAAATATCGTCTCATGGAAAATGAGAACAAAGAGGAAATGAAGCTGACAATGCGACTTAGAACTTACTCTGCTCATGCCGTTGTTATGTATGCTCGAGGAACAGACTACAGCATATTAGAGGTATATTAAAATCTCCTAGTGCATATCTCCTCCTTTCTTCCTACCATCTTCTTACTATTTTTGTGTCAAATTAAAAGATTGAGTCATAACATCTCTGTAGAATTGTTATAATTGAAAATTGCCTTAAAGGTAGGGTGTGTTAACGCATCCAGGTGATAAACTTGTACAGAATTTTTAAAAGGTGTAAACAAACAAAGCTTCCTGAATCATATATTTTAAACAACTTTAAAGTTACTTGCTTATAATGCTGAAGTCCATACAGGAAAAGTTACTTAAAGCAGAAGATGAAAGGTATTGAATTATTGTAATATTTTGATTATGATCTGTGACTGCTTTACTAGAGGAACAAAACGTACAAAGTGTATGTTTCAATTAAAAGAACCATATAGAATAAATCAGTTGCTGTGACTGGAAGATGTTGTTATTAAACTGCTTTTTATGAACACCACCATCATCCTGTCTCTTCAGCAAACATAAACTTCTGTAGGCATCAATATTTTATACTCTTTAAGTGTGAAGACCATTTATTGGTGTTGTGGCTTTCCTCTGTAGATCCATCATGGAAGACTGCAATATAAATTTGATTGTGGCAGTGGACCTGGGATTGTCTCTGTTCAGAGCACTCAGATAAATGATGGCCAGTGGCATTCTGTATCTCTTGAAGTGGATGGAAACTATGCACGACTTGTTCTGGACAGGGTCCATACTGCATCTGGTACTGCTCCTGGTACACTGAGAACACTAAACCTAGACAATCATGTGTTTTTTGGTGGTCATATTCGTCAGCAAGGTACAAGACATGGTAGAAGTCCTCAGGTTAGCAACGGTTTCAGAGGCTGTATGGATTCCATTGTACTAAATGGACAAGAGCTGCCCCTAAACAGCAAGCCACGAAACTATGCACACATGGAAGAATCTGTAGATGTCACTCCTGGATGCTTACTGACTGCCACGGATGGCTGTTCAAGCAGCCCCTGTCAGAATGGAGGCATCTGCAACGCACTGTCAAATGGAGGTAAGCTGCTCTTTATTCCTCTGCTTTTAGTTTTCAAAACTGCTTTTGAACTTCTCTGCTTCGAAGGACAAAACAATTCTGTGCATAATTCTTGGTTTCCCAGAGTTGTAGAAGGTCAGTTGTTGAATAGGTAGGAAGGCTGTGTGTGCCTTCTAGATTCAAGTCCTTTGGATATGAAGTAGACAAAGTCCATCTGGCAAAACGGTGATTTAATCTTCAGTGCTGACATCTGAGGTCCATCCTCTCAACTGCCTACTTTGGAGTCTTTCTTTAAAAATTCTGAAATCATTGGGAAAAGTTGTGTTTTGTGAGAGAAATGGAAATTATCCTTCAGTCATGTTTAAGGAAACTCTTATTGTTAGACTTTGCCTCATCATTCAATAAAAGCATTTCTATTTTTTCCCATCCTTTCTCTCTTGTAACAGGTTGCTGGGTAGGGAGGATTTTATCTTAAATCTGTAGGTGGGCAGGGAGGATTTTATCTCAAATCCAGTAAAGCTGTGTGCATCTTTCAAAAATACTTTATTTGCTTTCAGGTTACTACTGCAAGTGTGCACCTTTGTTTATGGGAACTCACTGCGATGTAAGCGTCAACCCATGTGCTTCCAACCCCTGCCTTTATGGTGGGACTTGCATCCCAGTCAGCGATGATTTTATCTGCCAGTGCCGAGGACAATACACAGGTCAAAGGTACGTTTGTATGGTTCATTGTATCAATGAACCCCTTAGAAAACAGGAGATAAATGTAACACTTTTTCTGTTTCCTTTTTTATCTGTTTCCTACTTAAAGCTCAGACTTTGAGACACACTGGAGCTGACTGAAGTTAACAACAGCCCCTATGGTACAGCTCTGAATTCCACATTATAAACTCGCTTACAATAAGGTAACGTTCAGCTGTTTTTGTTTGTTTTGCCATTGCAGATGCCAGCTGGGTCCATATTGCAAAGACAATCCTTGCAAAAACAGTGGCAAGTGTATTGACAGTTTGGATGGACCTGTTTGTGAGTGTGAAGCAGGCTTTCGTGGAGAAAGGTAGGTAGTGTTCCACATATATTGAATTTTAGTATTATTAATTAAAAGTTCAAACTGGCTGAAATCTGTGATGTTGATAAAATAGCAAAATGCATGTTAGTACCTTATAATAAATATATCTAAAATTGTTGAGAACAAGATTACAGCAAAGACTACTGATGCAAACTAAACATCACTGCTGTGCTCTGTTTCTGATAGGTGCCTGGCTGATGTCGATGAATGCGTAGAAAACCCATGTCTCAATGGTGCCCTTTGTGAGAATACTTATGGTTCATATCACTGCAACTGTAGTCGTGGATTTGGAGGCAAACACTGCACAGACATTGTTCTTAATAAATATGTTTCAACATCTTGGAATATTAGCTTAGCTGAAGTGATCGGGATTATTGTTTTCATCGCAGGAATCTTCTTGTTAGTTGTAATTTTTGTTGTTTGCCGTAAAGTGGTTGGTAGAAAGAAGAAGCACCAGCCAGAACCTGAAGACAAGCAACTGGGAGCTACGACAGCCTTCTTGCAAAGACCGTGTTTTGATGCAAAATTGAATAAGAACATCTATTCTGACATCCCACCACAGGTTCCTGTTCGTCCCATTTCGTACACTCCAAGCATTCCAAGTGACTCCAGGAACAATCTTGACAGGAATTCTTTTGAAGGGTCTGCTATCCCTGAGCACCCCGAGTTTAGTACTTTTAACCCAGATTCTGTGCACGGTCACCGGAAAGCTGTAGCTGTTTGCAGTGTTGCACCAAATTTGCCACCTCCACCTCCCTCCAACTCACCTTCAGACAGTGATTCAATACAGAAACCCAGCTGGGATTTTGACTATGACAGTAAGAGATGTTCTTATTTTTTTACTTTCCTGTTAAATGTGTGTCCTGGTAACTATTTAATATGAGTACAAAATCTCTGTTTATACCTCGTAGAGTACAAAAGGCATTATGACTTTACTGGGTTTTGTTTCTGATCAGCCTCTACTAAGTTTTGTAAAAATATGCAGCTCTCAACTTTAAATTGTATTGATTCTTTAATCTAGAATCTATTCATTGCCTCATTTGAAACTTTTTCTTTCAGCTAAAGTAGTAGATCTTGACCCCTGCCTTTCTAAGAAGCCTCTGGATGAAAATAACTCCCATCCTTACAGTGCTAGAGAAAGCATGTCTGAGGTCCAGTCACTCAGCTCCTTCCAGTCTGAATCATGTGATGACAATGGTACGTAAAATGCAATCATTCTGTACTGCTACTAATGTTCATTTGTTCTGTCTTTGCATCTCTATCTCTTAGTTACAATAGGATTTACATATATTGAATATATATTAAATAGTAGCTTATTTAATATATATTTGTATTTACTTACGTTAATACCCAGATCTGTTAATTTTAAAAAAAATATTTACCTATCTCTAGACCAGCTGTTAATTACTTTACCTTAAAATTATATGTAATCATTCTGCTGTTAGAATATTACAGTGAAAATGCAGCTCAAGTTGCTCAGAGCCTTGTGTTTAAAACATATTAGAATTTGGTAAACTCTTCTAGGTTATCCTTAGTTATCACCTTATGCAAGAATACAGTGAATTTAAAAAATGGCCTCTGCACAAATGTAACTTTCACTTTGCTGTTCAGCTCTCAGTAAAAAGCTTTCTGGTGTTACAGTTTCATTTGTTTCCTTCTCTTTTTCTTGCTGCGACCTCAGCTCCCATATGGATCAGATCAGTTCTGAGTGAGAGCAGAGTTTAAGGGACTGCTTGTAAGTTTGATTACTTTAGTAATGAAGGAAACTGCACAAAAAGGAATTTTGTTATAATAGAACAGTATATTTGGCTTTCACCATGATTGAAATGAATTCATAAAAACATTTCATACATTGAAAAAAGCCAATATAAAAGTATAAATATTTTGATCACACCTCAAGTCCATCAAAATATAATCAATGGATGTCTTTTCCATTGTGATGACAGATGCTTTTATAGTTGATATGAATGCATATTCAGAAACATGTCATACTGATTGGACAAAGCCACAGTTGTCTCCTAACTTAATTTGCTAAGTTAAGGTGTGCTTTGACTCTTTATTCCATTTTCTGCTTTTGTCTCTGCCTGGTAAAAAAGAACTTGAAATTCCTTTAGCTTAGGAATAAAGAACATTCTGCTTCTTAATGAAGTAGATTGATTTGTTATTAACAGCATGAAAAAACCTATCTGGTTTAATGATTGGTGAAAGTAAAATGGTATGCTTACAGTCCTCATCATTTTATCAGTAGACCTGATACCAACTTCCAGCTTTTTTTTCCTGTGGTTTTAAGTGTTGTGTTGTACATGTTGTTCTCCCCTCCTCACCGTCTCATATGTTTAGTATATTATTTTTCCATTTCCTGTCATGTATTGATTATTCATTAATACATCATTTTTAGAGAAATAGCTGTAGCATCTGTAGATACTGTTCCTTCCTTCCATTTTGATAGATTCAGAATTTATTAGCTTGATATTTAATCCCTGAGCTGTGCAGACAAATTGTATGTGCTTACTTCATTTTACCCTATAAGAATAAATCTTTCTCCATTCCAAAACTATCTTGAGGGAAAGGGAAGACATAAAAAATACATTCATTTAAGTTTTGGGTGTTTTCAAATAAGCATGTAACAGCCTGAATTTGGTATTCCTACTGTGCTATCTCTACTTCATACAAAATTTAAATAAATCAGTAACAGAAATTTTCAGTAGGTGTTTTTCATATTTTATCCTTTTAGTTAATTTCAGGGAAAATTTCTTTCCCATATCTTTTATTGGTAGGGAGGCAAAATAGTTTACATTTTTAAAGGAGAGTCTAATGCAATAATCCTTAATTCACCCAACACAAGCCTTTAGAAAAGTCTAGTTTGTTGCTTGTAGATAAAGTATTATGCAAATATTATATGAGTATATTTAGGTAACATTTCAGAAATTCTAACACAGCTTGAGCAGCCTCATGCTCATACAAAATGCACTTCACTAGTAGTTACAAGTACTTTTGTATGTTTAATAAGAACAAAATTGAGTTTTGGATATGTGTTTTATGTATTACATGCAACTACTCTCTAGACTGAGAGTAAATGTGTATGTACACCAATAATCTTGCTCTATAAAATAGTAATAAACTGAAATTTCAGTGTTGATGGGGGGTTTTATGTGTATCTGTCTGCTGTTTAAAGTGATACTAACTATAGGTTTGTTTTAATTTGCTCCTTTTATACCTTTTACAAGCTTCCCTAGCGACTGTAATACACCTTGTCAATGCTGTTGTTGACTCGGTGGGAAAAGAAGGTATATACGTGTTTTCATATTTATTTACTGCTTTGGCAGCATAATGCACGTTTGTCTTCTTACATTGTCTTCTAGTAATGTAGTCCTAGCCAGATGCAAGTTATAAAATATTATTTACTTAGACTTTCTGATAAGTTACAGTAAAAAATATATTTATATATTGTCTATCTGTTAATGTTTTCTTGCGTATGCTGTAGATACCTTGTGAACAGGTTTCAAAGTGTGTTTTCTTGGGAAAAAAGGGATTGGCATAAAAAGATCTTGGTGCTTAATCTCTTCTGAAAATACTCATACTGGCAGCAGAATTGAGACAACATCAAAGCCAAATACATGCAGCACTGTAGATGAAACAGCAGCAGCCTCCGCTTCCTTTTCTTCTCCCACCCACACCTGTTGATACCTTGTCCAGCTGACCAGAATCAAAATGGTCTGATATCAGTACTCACTTCCTTGGTCTTCAGATCAATGTGTCTGAAAAAAAATTATTCTTGTCTGCAGCTGAGATATTGCCATACGCATCCTCCTCAGTTTAAGCAGTTTGTTACTATGCATCTACAATGTATGTTTGGGTATATGTACACACACATATATACGTGCGTGTGTGTGTGTAGTATGTATTTGGAAGTTAGAAAGATGCAAAGTAGGCATTTTCAATGGTATTTTATTTCATTTTTGCTAACATTTAAGAGCTAACCAGTCTGGTTACAAAATAATAGTAGTAATAAAAGTGCCAGTGAGTCTATACAAATGCTAACTATTGTTTTAATTGACTAAATAGTACTTTAAGTTCCAGTAGAAGGCAAATTATTCACTCCATGACAATGAGTTTGCAGAGGTTTTTCTGAAATAACCTCCAGCCTATGCTTCCTATTTCTAGACACAGACTAGGAAACATAATGCTTTTTACTAAGTCCTACTTAAAATGAAGCCATTTTAAGAACATAAAATCTATTATAGTAGATAAAGTTTCACTGTGGTTTGTTATCTGAAGTACCCTTTTTAATTTATGCAGACAGAAAAGAAAGTAGACAAATGCAAGGACTTCCAATTATTTGAGAATGTTTCATTAATGGGGGTGCCATTTCATTAATGTGTACCTACAGACAGTAGTCCTCAGTGCAGAAAAATTGCAATGCACAGTACTTGGGAATGGGAGAATTACAGGAGTAAAAGAGGCCAGGTCTACCAGGGGATATATTTAATAACTGATTCAGATTTTCTCTACAATTTTAATTGGTGGAATCTAAAAATTTTAGATGTAGTTCTGAAGTCAATGATAAAACTATGTCTTGGTGTTTTAGTATCACAGTAAGATAAATACAAACATTGTATGCCTTGCAGTCATAGAGAAATTAAATATGTCCTGCTCAGCTGCTTCTTAAGATCTGAAAGTTTCTGCTCTTAATAAGCATTTCTTCTTTCAAGGCATCTTAGGTAAAGAGTTCTGCTTTTGAGCACCCTCAGGAGGGTGTCAGTTCAAGCAGCAGAGATCCTTCTTCCTGCAGGATCTGCAGCAAGGTCATGTTCTGGGACAGTCTCCTCAAGTGTTTCTGTCCAACAGGCATCCTGGAAGCATGAACTGTAGCTAATCTCATCATAGGACAGTTTTAGGCCTGTATTCTCTACACTGCTTCTCAGGTTGTAGCTTGATGCAAATTAGCTATGTGGAGTGCAAGAGAAAATACAGCTTCAATCTAGCAGATTGTCACATAAAGATGGGCACATCCAGTTCTAGTTTGTGTTCCTGTCATTTATGTTAAAGGGTGTTTGCCTCAGAAGAAGAGGAAAACCAAGATCTCTCCATTCCTTGGTAAAAGTGCTCTAAATCCTAAAGCCTGTTTGCTTTAGTTTTGAACCCAATTTCCCAGGAAAAATAAAGAATGTAGTGATCAGAACCTTCTCCTGGAGTTAAGGCCAGAGATATTTTAAGAGTCTCAGAGCTCAGACTGACATCTCCATTAGTCTGAACAGTATTTTTCTTGTCTGGGCTAAGCAAGCTTAAAAAAATAAGAACTTCTCTCCAAATAGTCAACCTCTGTCCCTTCAGTCTTCCAACAGATGAAAGTGTGAATTCTTAGGAGAAGATTCTGCTATTAGGATAGGCATCGCTCATCCTTAGAGACTTTAATAGGGAATATAGATTCCTGAAAAGAGAGAGGTTTAAGATTTGTCAGATAACACAGGGCAGTTCTCTGCTGAGCATGAGTTGTTGGAATTGCCGTACAAAGGGAGGCAGGTTTCCCAGTGCTTTATGTATGGAAGCAAGACTAAAGGAAGAGTTATCTTGATATTCAAGATACACTTTAAAGTGTAAGTGCCAATAGATGGAGCCCAGTATCAAAACACAAGGGTAGATACAAGGAAAGAAAAAAATCGGATGAAGTCCTGTTACCCTGTGTAGCAGAAGTCCTGAATATACTTGTACCAGAATTTCAGTAAAGTCCAGGTTGCAGAATTTACCACAAGACAGCTGTATCCCAGATGGGCTGTACATTAATTCAGTAGCTGTCCTACCAAGTTTTGACAAATAAGGAGCCCAGAAGAAAAATTTTTTAAAAGACAGCTTTAGTATTGCTGATTAAACTGGACAAAAACAGCATGAATGTCATAGTGACTAGTTCATTGTTTGTCTTCGTATTGGTTCTACTATTTGATTCCTAACAACAGATGTTTTCTCCTTTTTCTTCTTATTCTGCCACCTAAAGAATCTTTTGCTGTTCCTGACCTCAGCAATTCAAGAGGTGACTTCTGCATGCAGTTCATTGATGTTCACCAAAATATTTCTGTTAATATTTGGTTTTAACACACACTTACTGTCAGTTGCTTGCCGTGCATTTGTCTGCAGTGATTTCTCTTTACTAGATTTGCACTATATTACAACAGTGTATTTTTTTAATTGGCATTCAGATGAGAGAAATTACTGGTTTTTAGTTTTTAGGCTTCCATCTAGTTTCCAGCAGACAAATACAAACTTATTCAAAGGGAGTTTGCAAGAGAGGATCAAGTCCAGTCATTTTTGCATGATTAAGCTTGGTTTTCCTTGTTTTGTTCTTGTAATTGAATGTGGAATGTATTTACTAATAACGAAAGATTTTTATCAGAGGTGTTCCTGTAGAGCTAACAGCATTTTGTGAAACTAACTTTTTAATTTGCTTGAGCAGCAAAGTCACTTTAAATTGTCTGAATACTTTACCCAATAGAAATTGCTTCTTTTATGTAAGAAAGTCATGGGTTATATATGCTAAATATATTCTTAAGAAAAATAGGCCGTTATTTTCACCCAAACTTAATTACTCAGCAACAATTAAGTATTTAGCTGCACCAGGTAGGGTGTTGATTCTTTGCTATCCAGTGAACGACTATGTATTGTGACAGCACATTCCATAGGTGGCTACAGCTCTTCCCACGTTAGGTGTGATGTCTGCGAAAATGTAAAAGTTCAAGTGTGAATGATGCACTATCTCATGCATGGCATAAAGTAAAGTTATGTTGAATGTCTTTTGTGCAACCAGGGCAAACTGCTGATTAACAAGTAATGTCCTAATCACACGTGATTGCATTGTCTTAATACATGTGTTGATTTCTCAGTTCGGACTGACTTGAATACAAGATACTAATACTACTTTTTTTTTTTTAATTAACTTTTTAGGTTATCACTGGGATACATCAGATTGGATGCCAAGTGTTCAGTTGCCAGGTATCCAAGAGTATCCAAATTACGAAGTGGTTGAGGAGTCAGCTCCCCTCTACACAGATCCAAATGCCATTGATACAGACTATTACCCTGGCGGTTATGACATAGAAAGTGATTTTCCACCTCCACCTGATGACTTCCCTGCACCTGATGAGCTTCCACCGTTACCACCCGAATACAGCGACCAGTTTGAGTCAATACAGCCACCCAGAGACATGCCAGCCGTAGGTAGCTTGGGTTCTTCTACAAGGAGCAGGCAGAGATTTAACCTTAACCAGTACCTTCCCCATCACTACCCTGCAGACATGTCAGAACCTCAGACTACACCCAGTGGCGGCAGCGGCAGCTACAGGGAACCGTACGCTCCATACTCACTGGGGTTCAGTCAAGACTTTGAAGCACCCACTGTAGACAACATGTCCATGTCTGTGTACGCTTCCACAGCCTCCTGCTCGGATGTGTCGGCATGCTGTGAAATGGAGTCTGAAGTCATGATGAGTGACTATGAGAGTGGAGATGATGGTCACTTCGAAGATGTGAAAATTCCTCCACTTGATTCCCAGCAACATACAGAAGTCTGACACACTCAACAAAAGTGCCTGGACTCTAAGAAACTTTATCAAATCTAGAACGATTTTCATTTTTTCTTTTTTCTTTTTTTTTTTTTCCAGCCACGGTGGATGCTTTTGTTTCAGTGAGCTAAACTGGCATGGCAGCATTGGATCATGCAATTCATTTCACTAAATGAACCTCTTTCCGTTTCCTGACCTACTGTTTTTGGAAAGTTCCAAGATTTCCATTGGCTGTGCCATTTCTGAACATCCTTTATGTACTTACATTGTTCTATGTTTAAAAAAAAAATCACATACCACTTTTCCATGTTAGCATGATGCATATATTTATATAGTTCTAATGCAATTAATTTTCTCCTACTTTTTGTAAATTTTATGTACAGTTTTGATTTTAATAGTTTTAACTAGATTTTGTAGATATTTTGTGAATTTGTTTTCCACTGAAACTAGTGGTGTTAGTGTGCCATTAAAAATGAGCACCCTGACTTATTATAATCGGGGCATCACTGTATGTATTCCCCTGAAAAGTAAGGTTTGACATTTCATTGTAAAACATTCAACTTATTCACACAATTTCAATTGTACATACATTAGGTCTGATATTTTTCTGGGTCAGCTATATGGAAATGTCTTAAATGGGTTGCTGTATTTTAGAACTGTAAACATTTTTTTCCCTTCTTGGAAAGTGTGTTGGGGACCCTCTGCATACCAGTTTAGAACCAAAATCACCATGACACAGTTTTTATAGTGTCTGTATATTTGTGATCCAATGGTCTTGTAAAGGTTTTTACTGAAAATTACCATTAGGCAGTCTTTCTTACTGACAATAAATTATTAATAAAATACTTTAGCTTTGCTCTGTGTATCTCTATTATATAATATACCATTGACAAAGCATTCAGTGCAGCATTTTTTAAGTCTGTATATGTTTTGTACTGTATTAAGTTACTTGCTCCGAGCAACTCGTTTTCCTCTCCTCCAAAATCAGCCTGCAGCTGTGTTAGAGATGCTCACAAGATGGCAGTGTGTGTCTGCTTAATGGTGTTTTTAAAAGTAATCGGGCCAGTCTGAATAAAGATTGATGGGTATCAAACTGCAGTAGCCTTTTCGGGAGTTTGCATTTTTCTTTGAACATATAATATCAGTTATGTGAATGGGTGAATATTTTTTTCTCAAGTCACAAAAATATGTATCCCCAGGATCTTTAAAGCAGTTTCTCCCCTCCTTTATCACCTGAATACTTACTTTCATGACTAGTTACCCCTTGATTGTGCACCTGCATGCTGAAATGGCTGTGCCATTGTCTTTGTACTAAATAGTTGGTGGTTTCCTGCAATTATATTTCAATTGCAATTTCTTACATCAAGTTCGCACTAGAAGTTTGCCTTGAAGAAGTAAAGGGGAATACAGTTTTCCTGTGTATCACCAAGCTGCTTTTCTGACTAGAAAAGAACAAAGCCTTTACCAGAGTTCTCTAGCATAAATTTGGCCTGATGGTAAGCTAAAGGAATAATGTAACTGTCTTCTGCCTCTTGCTTGAGGGATGCTTTTTAAGTTCAGAACAGATTTCCTGGCACATTAGTGAATTTTTAATATAGCCTGGAATCCTTTCAGCTCCACCTCCATTTTGTTCCTACTGTCATAAAGTTCTGTAGCCTAGAAATATACAATATTAGATTCTCTCTGTCATGAGAGCTAAGCCTCTACCATCTAGGGGAACAGGGTACTGTGTTTGGAATGCTATTTATGTACAAAATGGAACAAGTCCCAGCTTGGCAGCTGTATAATGGAAATTGGGTGGATTACAGGACACAGCCAGGCACTGACATTCCTGTGCTAACTTGCCCATATGCAGGTTAAGAATCTCATTACTTAAGTAAAAAGACTAAAAGATCAATAGGTTTAAACCCACAGTCTGGCTGTGCAGCCTTTTGTACATCAGCCTGTTAGAATTTTCTTAATTAGTAGCTTTAGAAGAATCTTACAGAGCTCTGAGCGGAGGGTATCACACACTGTAGTAGTTCACATCACTGCTTAAGGCACATCTTGAGCGAGGAAGGTTAAGCTTAGTGGAAGTTCTGCTCAAGATTCCTTAATATCTGCTACTCAATAGGAATGAGTCTGAGGAGTCAGCAAGAGGAAGATGCTGCACAAATTTGCATTATTTCTCAGTTGATAAGGATTCCCAGAAAAGATGTAAACCTGCCCTGCAAGTACATTTTCTAAAGTTACTCATTTACAGAAGACAGGCCCAAAGACAGATTTTTAAAATTGAGAGGTGTGAAGGACAGGAATATCAACACTTAAATATAATTTTATTTGTAGTAATGTGAACTGAAGGCTGTGAAGTATGTGAACATAGAACATCAAATGGAAAAGGAACAATGTCTCATTATTCTATGATGAAATTCCATGTGGGTGTAAGAGAATGTTTTGTTGAAAGTATCAGAATACATATATATATATATATATATGTAATTTTTTTTTACTCTTCACAAGAACTGTGCTGCTAGGCAACATGCACCACCAAGGTTATACTTCACAGCAGAAAACAAGGCTGCATCATAACACTCACTTATGAAAATAGCAGCCATTTTCAACTCCACAGCTTTCAACAGCTTTGCGGTTGGTGTGTAAAGCAAGGACATGTTGGACAAATGCTCCCTTTGTGGGGAACTCTTATTGCCTAATTCAGGTCTAGTAAGTGCAATCAAACCTATTTTCCCACACAGAGCTACAGCAATACATCAGATGAAGCCGGTGACATTTAAACCCAGTTTAAACTGATACAGCAGAGCATTGCTGTTCCACTCAACAGTAGTCCAGCACATTCAAAAGCATTGGCCATATGATTTATTTTACAAGCTAAACATTTTAAAATAAGGAATTTCAATGAAGTCACGCATTCACAATTCCAGTGTTCATCTGTGCTCACGTTGTCACAGCAAGAGGTTTATGTTGAGATATAGTTTCATGTGTTTCAATTTATGCCCATTCCTTCTTACTGTGCCAAAAGGCACCACTGAGATGAGCCTGTCTCTGTCTTTACAGCTTCACATCAGGTATTTATAAACATCATTAAGTTCCCCACTGAGCCTTCTTTATTCCCCAGATTGATCAACCTCAGTTCTCTCAGACTCTCATATGAAAGCAGCTCCAGTCTCTTAATCATCTTACTGGCCCTTTGCTGAACTGTAGTTAAGTCCCTCATGGAAGGTTTTTTTGGTTTGTTTTTGGGGTTTTTTCCTATTTTAAAATACTTATGAGCTCATAGAATTTAAAGTTCTAATGAGCAGATTTGAGTCGAGCTCATTGCTGCTTTGTCCATTCTATGTTTTGAGTGAATGAAATGTCACTGAGCCTTGAAGCAGAGAACAAACTGCAATTCTACCTGATTAGGAGTAATTGAGGCAGAAACAACAACCCTATGAAACTTCTTTCATTCAATATTTAACACACCTAGTCTGAGAACTCCAGGATGCAGGCATATATGCTTAGTAGAAGGAATATGACCAGAGTACCAGATCTGGGCCCCATTTCCAAGGATATTTACTCAGATTGTTTTTCCACTGTTCCCTATTCTACCCATGGCCTCCATGAAACAAGTACTGTCCCAAGAAACCACATCTAAGGAGACTTCTTGCACTGCCTGAGGGGTACAAATCTGAATCCACTCAAGGCAAAGAAGGTATGAAATCTGTCTCTAACTGCAAGCTCCATTTTGGAGTAGAGGGGTAAGAAGAAATGCTCTACTTTCACCTTGAAAGGTTTACTTCCACCTGTAAAGCGCTTGAAGGAAGACAGCTGCAGGAATTAGTCCTGAATTAGTGTTGTATGAAGGGGTCATGACTGACCCCTGTCTGCAGACAGACCAGTGCTGAATACGTGCGGTTCACAAAGTGCCTTGCATGACTCCTGATTCAACTGTGCCCCTGGAGGAGCCATGCTGATTGCCTTGAAGATTGCCTTGAATCACCTCCCTGTGCCTTTAGCACAGCTTCTAGGATGATCTCTTCCATGACCTTCCCAGACACAGAGGTGAGGCTGACAGGTTGGTACTTCCCAGGGTCCTTCTTTCTACCCTTTCTAAAGATGGGCACTGTTGTTTCCCTTTTTCCTCCGGACTCTGGGATGTTCCTCATTGAGTCCCACAGGCTTATGTACATTCAGGCTCCACAGGTCGTGACCTTGATCTATACTTACAGTTGGAGGGGCTTTCCTCATCCAGTCCCCATCCTTCCATCCATCCTCTTGAGAGGTGTAGGAAAAGAGGTTTCCATTAAAGACTGAGGCAAAAAAGCTCTTGAGTAATTAAGCCTTTTCTTCATCCTTCTGTGCTGGAGTGACTATATCAATGGACAAGGCAAGAGCTACAGATGTAATTTATCTGGACTTCTGTAAAGCCTTTGACAGGGTCCCCCAAAAAATCTTTGTCTGCGTTGGAGAGAGATGGATTTGATGGGTAGGCTGCTAGGTGGATAAGGAATTGGTTGGATGGTCACGTCCAGAGGGTAATGGTCAACACCTCAGTCATGATGGTCATCAGAAGCGTCCTTCAGGACTAGTGCTATTTAATATTTATGTAATAAATAATAATGTAATACTTAACATTTAATAATACTTAATATTTAAATAATTACTGAAGTATTTTAAAATATTGTTAATTTAATATCTTCGTTACATGAATGGAGGGAACAAGTGCATTCTCAGCAAATCTGCAGATGACACCAAACTGAGTGGTGCTGTTGACATATCTGAAGGATGGGATGCTATCCAGAGGGACCTGGACAAGCTCCAGAAGTGGGGCCATGGGAATTTCATGAGGTTTAACAAGACCAAGGGCAAGGTGCTGCACTTGGGTTGGGGCAATCTCCAGTATGAACACAGGCTGGGTGGGCATGAACAGATCCAGAGCAGCGCTGCCCAGAAGGACGTGAGAGTGCTGGTGGATGAGAAGCTGGATATAGCCATCCATGTAAGCACTTGCAGCCCAGGAAGCTAAACAGGTCCTGGGCTGCATCCAAAGCAGCATGGGCAGCAGGGCTGAAGGGAATTCTGCCCTTCTGCTCTGCTCTGGTGAGACCCTCCCTGTGTCCAGCTCTGGGGTCCAAAACACAGGAAGGACATCAACCTGTTGGAGCAGGTCCAGAGGAGGCCACCAAGTTGATCAGAGGGATGGAGCACCTCTTCCATGACAAAAGGCTGAGAGAATTGGGAATGTTTAACCTGTATAAGAGATGGCTTTGGGGTGACCTAATTGTGGCCTTCCAGTACTTGAAGGGTACCTACAAGAAAGATGGAGAGAGACTTTTTAAAAAAGCCTATAGTGACAGGACAAGAGGGAATGGCTTCAAACTGAAATAGAGTAGGTTTAGACGAGTTATTAGAAAACTTTTTTTTTTCCTACTGTGACGATGATAACAGACTGGAAGGGGTTGCCCAGAGAAGTTGTGGATGCCTCATGTCTGGATGTGTTCAAAGCCAGGCTGGATGGGACTCTGAGTAACCTGGTCTAGTGGAAGGTGTCCCAGCCCATGGCAAGGGCTTGTAACTAGATGATCTTTTATGTGTCTTCCAACTCAAACAATTCTATGATTCTATGATTCACAAGCACTGTCTGGATCACAGCTCTGCATGCATCAGCTGTGAACATCCACACCAAGGAACCTGCAGGCTCCACACAAGGAGTCTGCATGTTCCACTGAAAGCTCTGCACACACTCCACACACATCAGACAAACAAGAGGTGGGTGCCTCAGTTTCTTTTCATAGCTCTTGCCAATTTTTAGCATTAAATGGCCTTCAAGCCCACACAAGCCTTCAAAAAAATACTAAATAGATGAAGTCCCCATTAAACCAAGCATGTGGTAGCAGACATAAATTTTGGCAGCATTACTCATTCTTCCACAGCTGTCCTGGGGAAGAATAAAAATCAGAGAAGCATAGTGAAATATCCAGTGCAGTCGCAAAGCAGGAAAATGAGATCTTTGCTTTGATCTTAGAGAAAAAAGTTTAAGAGAAAGATAATTACAATTATTTCTCGTCATGTAAGGAGGAAACTTGCTGATAATCAAAAGCTTATTAATTACCAATGCCCAATGTCCATTGCTAAACCTGGTAACACACATCTAAAACTTCACACACAAACAAGTTAGGCACTGGAAGCAGACACCCAGGAGTCAAGGCTATCAATAAGAACATGACCTTAGAACAAGAGCAAACAGTCTCATTTAGCATTATCAAAGCTGAGCCATATGCCTTTCTAGACTTTTTCTGCAGATGGTCATTTTGCAGTTTCTTATATTCTTATATGCTTTGAGTTGAAACCTTCAATGTGAGGAACAGCGCTGAGAAGCCCAATTATGTGAATGAGTCATTCTATCCTTAATCCCCAGGGTCCCAATTGGAAAACATGCTAAGCAAGATGAATTGCTTTCAGAGCTTGAATTTAACTTTGAAGAAATACGTAGGGAAAGATTATGCTGCTGCATCAAAAAGTTTATTTTGTAATTTCATCTTTTTCTAGAGAACTTGAAGCACCAACAGTAATTTATAGCATGAAAGTTCAAGGGCCTCCTGTTTAAACAACTAATACCTCATGATGGCCATTTAGGTAACAGAAATTTCTGCTTTGACTTTCACTGGGGAAAAAATACCTAAACTCAAAAAGAAAAAGGCTAAAAAATATAATTAGCCTGAGAACTGGAGCCTGATTGTATGCATTGAGCTTTTTTTGGTTTAAAGCCAAACACTGTTCAGTACCACTAAAATTTCACAGAACTCACCTCCAAAAACTTAGTGTAGCTGTTCAGAAATACCTAGAAAGTCAGAGAAGTTCACTTTGGCTGAGTTGGATTAGACATCTAAAGTGTTAAATCCACATCTTTCACTGACTGCCCACCTCAAGAACTGGAGGAGGCTGAAGAAGCCAGAAAGCCATTTAACCTGGGCAACAGAAAAGATAAAGACAAAAGATGCACTTGATGTCCCAAGAAAACAAAAGCAACAAAACAATTACAGAAAAAGAAACCGCTAACACCGAAATCAAGCAAACACACAGCCAACAAAAACAGGAACTTACCACCTCAGAGTCAGGTATGCACAGGAGCAAAACGTGAGGAATTTTGAAAATCAGAGCTACTAAAAGTAGAGAGCAGCTGAGGCAGACAGAGGTTTTGCTCTTAAGTCCAAGAAAGTATATCCTAATAATGGTTTCAAAGTCTTTCAGTAGGCCATGTCTTAAGTATTTTAGACACTTAAATTCATAGTCTAGAGGCTTCCTCTGAATCAGTGAGGCTAATTCTTGCTCAGTGTGGAAGCTTTTCCAAGAGCTAGATGTGAAGCTGTGTTCCTCAAGCTAAAGTCCCATCTTATCTGGGAGATAGCAAACCTTTCTAAGCTGTCCTCAACAGCCTTGCTAAAAGGAAAATATTTTCCTTCTTAAAAGGGCTAGTAGAATCCATATGCATCACTATTGCTGCCATGATTTTTCTTCTGGCCACCCTAAAAATCCCACAACCAATATTTTAACACTATGAGGAAGTGAGGCAGACTCAAGCCTCCTCAGCCCCATGGGGACAGCAGCTCATTTCTCCTCCACTTCTTCAGCTCTAGTTGAAGTTAATAAATTCTGTTGCCGAAGCCCTGATAAACAGCCCACAGCCATTTTGCCCCACAGCACAAGAACACAGGAGGGAGGGCTGGATTGATATCTCCAGAAGGCAATGGTATTCACACTTATTGTTGGAACAAGTGGAGAACAGGTCTTGCATTAAGGGGTTGACATTCAGCTCCAGCTGTATCTGAATTCAGATATTACAGAGTCACCTCTCAAACAGGCAAAATATACAGTTGTGCTGTATTTTAAATGCTAGAGATTATTTCCCTGTATCTCGAGTGAAGCATATTAAGCACCCTTGAGGTTTAGAGTGTTTGTTTGGGGCTCTTTGTTGGAGGGTTTTTGGCTATAATTTGTCAATTTTCTTAGGAAAAGGTAGAAATATCTTCCCCTATATTCATATTTGCTTTAACCACTCTGCCAAATTTTTTTTCAATTTAATCAATTTTAGATTGTACAGAAAAGAATGATCTTCAGGTAAAAGACTCAGGAGTATCTAACATGGTCAACCTCTCACAAGAGGGTTCAAGTTTAAAGGCAATCTTGTAACCAACAAGTTTTGTCTATCTCTTTGCAGACTTTAAGAGAAAAAGATGCTCTAAGTATGAAGGGTTTATTGAACAGTTCCATCCAGGAACCGGTGTAAAACGTTGAAAAATATTTCATTCCTACACTGTGTATAAGTAGGCTTTGCAGCTGAGAATAGCTAGATTTGTTGATGTCCATTAACAGACACACATACAGATTGTCAAAGAAGACGACAAAATTTAAGAAGGAATCCTCTGAACAGAACTTTTCAGGACAATTCAAAATTGATGGTTTTATTTCTCCATACTTCCCTTATACTGTTCACTTCCCACAAGCTTAACTCTATGGCATATTCCCTCAGGATCAGCAGGGCCCTGTGGTCTCCCCTGTTCCCACCTGACTGGGTATTTTACACCCACCCACACGATGTACCACACCTTTCAGCCTTGTCAGTGGCTCCTTCACTGCAGAAAACACGCCCTGAACCCCTAAGAGCCAAATCAGTTTTTTGACTTGTGCCTTGCTGTTCACAGTACCCAATGAGTACTGACACTGCCGAAGAAATAGCGTTTAACAAAAGAGTTTAAAAACGAAGCTTTGAAGGAGCATCAAAAGCCCAAACTTGTTACTGCCGTGATCAAAACCATCTAAACAGTACAGAAGAGAACAAACTTTTTAAAGAGAGCTAAGAGAGGCAACTAAAAAGGCGATTCTTAGAGTGGAGCACAGAGTGTACAAAGATGTTATATTAGCAAGCTTGTACCATTTATTTCAGCAGGAGTTGAAACACAAAAAGGAGAATGGCACAGTACAACACGAAAGCAAGGAAGGCTATGAACTCCAGAAGGAGGAAATCATACAAAAAATGAGGAAAAGAGGGAGCAAAGTCTGGCAAGTAAGATAATCCAGAAGTGTTTGAGGACCAATTTGCAGACATCAAAAATTAAAGTTTATTTTAAAATACATTAAAAGCAGAAAGTTCTGCCACAGAAACTATAAATATGAAACTAGTGGAAGATCAAGGTGCAACAGGAACCTTGGAGAATTCAAGACTAGCAGATATCTTCCCCGCTGGATCTGTGTCCACTGTGGGAAAAGCTGAGATGTTTCACTGCTTTCCAAATGGCTTAACATATAAATCACACAATAAAAAGATACTAGTAAATGGGAATAAACAGTATCAAAGTTAATATGGCACTGGCTCAACAATTCTAAATCACTTAAGGATCAGAGAGCCAGGTCTTCAGAGTCATAGCCAACTAAAACCTCTCCAGGACCACATGACTAAAAACTGCCAAAGACAGGATACCAAGCAAGATGAACTGGGTAGCAGCTTCTCACAGATGCACATTCTTTTAAAAAAGAATGAAAACACTAATAGAAGAAGCAGCAGAAAGCAATTGAGACAATTGAGACTGCTAAACTGAGATTGTTAAACCATCAATGTGGTCCACTGCTTGTAAAATGAGAACTGAATCATATCACATGGCACCAGTTTGGGCATTTGCACATTCTCTGTACAATCTTTTCATGTTTTCTTTGTTCCCAAACATAAGAGACAAAAGAGCACCTGCCAACATGACCATTATCAAAAATATTCGTCCAAACAGCTTGGTCTTATCTTACAAAAAAGCAGACCTCCCATGGGCACTGTGACATTAGGAGTATAATCAACAGGGGACAAAAGGGGGACAAAAGCCGGGGGACAAAAGCCACTCATTTCTGCTGTCAATCTGACAGTTGTGGAACAGGGACAGAAATTCAGATTCAGGTAAAAATAGTAGATTAGAATTATGGTCTAAACATAACCAAAGTAGTATTTCCTTAAAGACGGGTTTACACAGTCGCCAGTTCTAGGGGAAAAAAAAAGGGGGGGTGGGGGGAAGTGTCCTTTATGCAAAACAAGGTTTTTACCAAGTTTTTCCACAAAAAGGAAAACCATTTTAGCAATTTGGAGCAGTCATTAAAGGTGTAGCGTAGTTGTACTAGTGCCTTCTCCCAATTTTTATGAATTATTTTAGTTCTGGTCCTTCACTGTTTTGTTAAATAAATTAAACAATGTTTTCAAGATGGACTAAAAATTCACTTTACCAAAGGGTGTTTTGGGTTGGTTTTTTCCAGTGTTCATTTCAGCAAGATAAAGGAGTTTCATACAGCGGTACTGAAGGAAGTTTTCAGTTCGGTGTCTGATCGAGGGAGAAGTTATTTTTACTTGCCTGTTTCTGAAACTGCTCTTCATCTCTGTTTCTATATGGCAGTGCTGTCAGCTGTGTCCTACAATGAAAGTTCCTTCTATGCTTTTTAAGGCAACCTGACACTGAAAAAATGTGATTTCCTCCAGTTGAAATCACTGCTGCTGGAGCACTCTGGCATAGTTTCCTCAATGTGTTAATTTGCAGTGTCAAATCTTAAAAGAAAGCCATGGGCAGCAAAGTACTGGTTGCAATTGAAAACCTCTGTACTTACTTCGGGGCTCTAATCACCCCTTCTGCTATTCCTCCTTTCTCTAATTTTAAATATAAACATTACATGGGCAAAAAACCCAGGTGAAGCTGATATCAAACTACAGCCTGAAGTTAGTAATGCAGTCTCTCAAAAGCATAAGGACTATGAGAATGCATAAAACAAAACTGAATTATGTTTGCTTCTCCTTTCAGGGAACATCATAGGTGAAACGAAGAGTTTTCTTCCTCCTAATATTCCTTCTAAGTATTTCTATTTCTACATAGTAGAAATTGACCCAAACTCAGTGAAGTGTCTTTTCATTGGGATTTACAAAAAGTCAAATATACCTTCTACTCCATAATAACAATAAATAACTACTATGTTAGATACACTCATGACTCAACAAGACCTTATCCACCAATATCTTTATATTTCAGCTCCACTTTCATTCAAAGGAATGATGTGATAAATGCAGGTCAACACACAACAGCCACACAGGGCAATGGAGCAGCACTAACAGCACAGGTTTGGAAACCACTGGCAACCCTAATACTGGCACTCAAGCCTAAAGACCTTCCTACCTTTTCAAATTCCAGTTCTTTTGTGATCTATTGCTACTGCTTCCTTCTGAGTATTTCAGAAGCATCTCACACAGAGCAAAACACAAAATATGTGGAAAAATATTTATTGCGCTTGTAAGGTGGAACATTTCTTCAACATCATCTTCCTTTGATACAGAAGCACTACAAAGTTCACTACTGGGCCAGCAAACCCACCAACAAAAGAGCCCAACAGGAATCTTAGAGATTTTTCAAGGGTTCAGTTCTAGGTGTGACAGTAACTGTGCATGCTCCTGGAGGGGTCAGGACCCCAGAGTAGCCCTTGCTGCTGGGCAGTCACTGCTTTCCAAAACATTTCTCTTTGTGACACTAGATAATCATAGAAGGAAGTAAGTCTCAATGAGGACAGATTTACACTAAATATTATTAAGAAATTTACTGTGAGGGTGGTGGTACATTGGAACAGGTTGCCCAGAGGGGTTGGAAGTGTTTAAGAACAGGCTGGATGGTGCTCTGTGTAACCTAGTCTAATGGAAGATTTCCTGGTCATGGACGGGAGTTAGAACTAGATGATCTTTAAGCTTCAAAACCAAACCAATCTATGACACTTGTGCTCACATTTCTCCCTTCCAGAACTCCAGATCTGTCTCTCCTTTAGGTATTTCACTTCCCTAACTCTACCTCTAGGCTCTTTTCCAGAGCAGATCAGCATGTGGGGAAGAGCTGGTGGTCTGGCATTGACATTAATCCCTTCCTTTCCCTTTTCACTCTGACCCATACTACTGCCCCTAACTCAGCTGTGGGTCTTGCAAACAGCAAGATGAGCCGTCTCCCAGAGCTCATCCTGCTTTCCATCCTGCAGCAGCTTGGGAGCCCGATTAACCAGCACTGCTCACATGGAGACCCCGAGTGCCAAAAACTCTTCCCACAGTCACAAGGGGCCGCTGTTAGCTGTTACAATCCAGAGGGTTTGGGAAGCCTTCCAGGCTTCAGCACCAAGCAAAATTCTCAGAGCAATGAAACTGAGTGTTCAAAAATGCAGGAACAGCTCTTGAACTAGAAGACATATAGGTTTCTTCCAGGGGAGAAATATCTTTTTTTCTTTTTTGCTACAGGATTTAGATTACTACTACTTTTATCGGGGAACGGAACCAGCATACACCACTATGCTGCTTATTTAGAAGCCACAGAATCACAATGCTTGAACTGACCTTTTAGATAGTGCAGATTCAGCCAGCCTGAATTAGTGAAACTGGATATTGTCATGGTTGCCTGGTACACAAATTATTGAGGAAAACTATTTCCTATGGAAAACAAGCATGTAAAGACTTTAAAGATGGCTAAAGCATGCAAGATGACTTTTAAAGCATGCAAGCTTCAGTCATAGCCAAAATAAAGGATATGATACTGAATGACACTGGACAGATGAAAGAAACCCAGGTGACCACTGTATTTCAGGTCTTAGGGTGGCATGAAACTGTACAGCTGAGAAATCATCGCCTAGTCTGACACACCTAGAGCAATACTGCCCTTATGATTATTTGTATTACTAAAGCAGCAAGACAGTAAGGGAACCTCAGTCTGAACCTGATTCATAATTATTCTCCGAAGCATCTAAAAAAATTGTTTATTCCTAGCTCGAATTAAAATATAAATGGATTTTAAAATGACTGCAATTTCTCTTCAGCTTGTGATCACAACACCAGCCTGGCTTCTTGTGCTTCAAGTATCTGTTCAAAGATTTCTCTGCTATTCTGGTTACACTATCAAATTCAGAACCTGCCCAAATGAATTGTCAGCCTCTCAGTCTGAACGAGTCTGCACCCAGCCTTTTGGACTGCATTTCTGGTTGTGCTCACTGTTGCTTGGGTAAGAGAAATACCCAAGACAGCACCCACAAGAACTAGGGTTACAGAACATTGTTTGGTTTGAACTTCAGTGCGTGTTGCTGTACACATTCCAGTAAACTTCTGGTTTAAGCTGCAGAGAGGGGTCCCTCCTCCCATTTTAGAGAACCAGGCATCAGTCAGGGTGAAACAAGTGATCACATTATTCCTCCGAGGTAACAAAGATCTAAACTGAAAAGCAAATTAGTAAAGACATATAAAATTGCCACAGAATCCTGGCTGCTGCACAAACTGACTGGAGGTGGGCATTAGAAGGAGGAATAGTCAGTCCTGCATTAGTAGTCAGTATCTGCATTAGTAGTCAGTATCTGCATTAGTAAACAGTACCAAAAAATGTGGTGAATTTTCTTCTCCAGGACAATAATAAAACCAATACAAGGAAATCACAGTGAGACCTGGACTAATATCTGTTCTTTCACCATGCTTACACACATTTTCTCCACCTCCTTTTCAGGAAACTGGGTTCGAATATAGACATTTTTATCCCTTGGTCAGTCTGGCCTCTCATACAGGCTCATGTCCCTTCAAGTCAGCCCCCAAAACAGCTCAGCTCTTTGGAGGATTCCCACCTCCCACCCAGCTCCAGCCAGACACCAGCAGCCCACCTCTGCTGGAGGCATTACCCCCAACAAAACTTTTCCCCTCTGCCTGTTCCAAACTGAAGGCTGTGCCAACCTTTCCACATCCTTGCCTTGATCCTGCCCAACCCTCAGGTGCAATGCAGGACACTGAGGACAGACACTCTTATTAACCCCTTCATACCAAGATGCAGCACTTAATGCAAAGCTTCACAGGAGTAAATTTTCAGCAAGGATCTGAAGAAAATTCATGTGACAATCTGGATGGGGGGCAGGAAAGGCAAGCAAGGATTTCAGGAGTTTGTGGCTTCGATTACAAAGGGAAGAAATAACAGGCCTTTTACAATTAGGATTACGCGCAAGCAGCTCAGAAACAACTGTAAGATAAAAGTGTAGCCCTTTGCTTTATTAGTCATCTAAACAGACAGAAGCTGATGTCAGAATGAGACAGATTAAATCCTTTCCAAATATATGCAATGCAGCTTGCTTAAAGCCTCTATGCATTCTCTTCAACCATGACCCCACTGTTCAAATTCCCGCTCTGGCTAATCTCCAGCTTGAACACATCCTTCTTGCCACTGTGTATTTGCAGTCTTCATAGACCAATAAGCAACACCACATTATCCTTGAAGATTTACCCCCTGGTAAATCCCCTTATTAGACCCATCCAGCTTGTTAGAGAAATTCTCTTCCTATATTAACTGCAGATAAATTTGGGTCAGAAAAACAATATTTTTTAATATACATATTTGTTTGTTTAGAATTTCCTTTCTTAAATTCACCTTTGTTCATCTTTGCTCTTGTTTACTCATCATCATATATACTGGCTCTTACAATGAGGTTGAAAGTTCACAGTTTTCCAGTTCTGTCAGCCAGCAAATAAACCTCGAAAATCTTAACACCAATTCTCTTGTGACTGATTCAGCTTCTAAGACCTACAGTTCAGTGGTTTTAACAGCAAATTTTCTTTCACACCAGATATGCTGTACAGTTGCACGACACTAAATGCAGAACAGTTTTCCTGAAATAGCAAAATAATAGTTGTAAACAACATAGTATTTGTATAGTATGTGCTCTGATGCTGTTGCTTTATTTAGAAGACAAAAAATACACAAAATCTTTCTGGAGCTCTTTTCTTGCCCATGCATATTTTTTTGTGTGTATATGAGGGCATTTCTTTGGTTTGTAAATAGTTTGTTTGTCCGTATAATTTTTTAAACATGCTGCATTGCTGAGTGAGAGGCACCTCAGGGTTTCATCAGCTCTTTGCTGTAATTGCTGTAATTGCTGTAATTGCTAATACTCTGTTCCACCATGAAGGATATCTGTTTACTGTATTGTAACAGCATCCATAAGGGTGCACAGTGAATACATATTTAGAGAGAAAGAAAATTACCTTGAAAAGCAAATACAAAAATGGAGGTGGACAAAAGGCTACAGTAATAAGACAGTCCATTAAAACCACAGTTAAATCAATAGAAAAAGACAGAAAAATGGGTAAGTTTCTAGAGCACCCACCAACACTTAATAACATGTGGTTGCAAGGGACAACTACATCAACTAGGGAAAAACATCCTTTTTTTTTAAGCTTTTTGCAATTATGTAACTTCTTTACAGTTAAGTTGTGCCCAAAGGGCTTTGCCTGTAAGAAAGGATACAAATCTAGGAGATGGTCTTGCAAGACACGTGGATGCTATATTTTCAGGAAGACCTCAAAGCCAATTTAAAAATCCCATAACCAACAAAAAAGTCCCCAAAGAAACAAACCGACAAACAAAATAAACCAAAGAAAAAGAACCAAACACCCAAACAATCAAAAAGCCAACAAAAAAAAACCACCGAGCAACCAAATGATAAACAAAAAAAACCCAAAACAAACAAAAAAAATCCCAAACAAAACAAAAACACACAAAAAACCAAACACACCCCCCCCAAAAAAAAAAAAAAAAAAAAAAAAAAAAAAAAAAAAAAAAAAAGAAAAAGTTAAAAAAGCACAAACCCAAGAACCCCCAGTTCTGAATGTGTTCAGGCAATGTAATCAAGAAGACCAGACATGTGCAGTGCACTGTGCTGGAGTACCAACAGTCCGTCCTGGCCAGCACTGGCCAGCTCCACTTGCCCTCTCCCTCACCTTCCTCTGAGAAATCCAGCTCCCACCTCTCCACTGTCTTCTGCTTGTACAGCCTTTAGAACCAGGAGTCTATGCAGGACAGCAGTTGAACTTACCCACAAAAAGCAAGCACTTCAAAGGGCTGAACAAATGAGGGTAACTAGAGGGCAAAACTTTAATTGACATTTTTCTTGATGAAGAACATTAATGTGTTTTTGGCACTCTCTGAAACAGCGAAACATTGCTATGATTCTACAACCCACTGAGATTTTTACCTTTCATAAGCATTTGATCAGAAAAGACCCATTCTCTTCTCCACCTGACATCTACCTTGTTTCAAGCACTCATTCCTCCTTCTAACTTGTAACCACTGAGAGGTCTTTGTCGCACTGTTCTACTGTGGAGGATTTCATCTTCTTCCTCCTTACACACAGCATCTGCAAATCAGAGGTTGCTTCATCTCCCCAAGAAAAAGTGTGTCTTCTAGTATATGTCATAATAGGCCCAAGGCTCAATTTCGGAATTTTTCTTAAAAATTCTGTTGTGCATATTGACCCAAGTTTTAAGGTTCATCTGGTATACTTTAAATTTTCTCCTTAGTCCTGGAGAAAAATGCAAAGCTAACAACATTATGGGTAATAAGAGATGGAAAATGCCTTCTTTATGATTAAATACACATTTATATTAGGCTTTATCTCCCTAATTCAGCTGTTTTCTTGGTTTAATCAGGAAGTTATTTTCCTCAACTCAGCTATCTACTTCTTTGTTTTTCAGTTCCCAAAGCGCAAGAGGGGCCTTAGAGGAGAGGATTACAAGATCCATGCTCCCAGTGTATCCAAATGCCACTTTAAATCCAAATTTCATTTTAAAAATCCTTCATCCTAGCCAAAACCAGAACACAACTAGCTAACTAAGGAAGAGCCATAAAAAGGCTCTCACAATGGTAACAAGAATATTTTATTGCTATTAAAGCCATAAATCATCACACAGAAGATGAACTACATGATGATTACTTCACTTGCTATTACCTAAAGTAACAGGATAGGTATTAGGAATAATACAACAGAAAATGTAGAAAGATGAAAGAGGATGTGACATTTATACAGGGCTTGTCCTTCCTCTTCTACGTCACTGGCTGATTTCCCTTGCAATACTGACATCAGGACAATTGACTCCCTGATGGAGTTGTGCGAGGTCTCCAACACTACTCCTGCCCAAGTAGATCCTACTCCTTGAAGCATGACAGGAATTGCATATTTTGACAGTAGATCTGTTTCCCTTCTTTCTAGAGTAGGTTCTCCCAGTAGCAGTGTCTACAGAAAAGTCACCTTAAGGTCCAGTCACCTAAACCATATCACTTTCTCTTTTTTTCTGTTTTTGATTTTTTTTTTTTTTTTAATCTGCTTCTACTGAGCATAGCTTTACACTCATTCAAACATAACAGGAACATATAGCACAGCTGGCTATTTTGAAGAGGCTACAGTAATCAGAAAGGAGTAGAAGAAGAAAGGAAGAAAGAGCTGGATCTTGTCTAGCCAATGACAAGGTTTTGTTACGTCATTGAGCACTCTCTTTTTATACCCATTTGAAAAGAGTATTTGTCTCCCAAAAGAAAATTATTGTAAGTCAGAGTGATTTGAAATGGAAACATAAGGCATATGACAGAGGGACAAAGGGCTCGTGAGAAGAAAGCTTTCCCAGATTTTTTAAACTGCCTCTCCTGACAGACTTCAAGCAGCAGAAAGGATCATAAAAAGAGAATTTACCTTGATTTGGCTCTTTCTCATGTCCATCAACTCCATACATGAAATGAGAAGACTCAAGCAAAACTTCCAGGCTCTGGCATCTAGGTCTAGAACAGACCTTGCCTAGAAGCACAAGAAAAGCATCTGGAAATACAGGTTCTCTACTTTCACACAAAATTTCATTTAAGAAAAAAACACTCCTCAAGAAATCTTGACAAAACTCAGATATCCTTTCCTAGAACGGGAACACCAGACATTGCTTCAATGTGGGCTGAGTCACTTCTCACAGGAAAGATATGGTTGTGGAGTTCAGGAGCTCCCATGCAATCCTAGAGCTCCCCTGTGAAGCTCCATAAACACTATCTTCCTCATTAACAGGGGAAGGCACCAGGCTTTACACCGACCTGGCAGTGCAAGGTCTCAGGGCTGTGTGTGCCTTGACCCTGGTTGTACCTGCAGGGGACACTAACTCCTCCTACCCCAACCTCCTATCAACACTAGGATCCACACCCTGTTCTGCATAACCCCAAGGATCCCTTCTGATTGGTGGTCTGCATATCTATCCAAATCCCAGTTACTCATTGTGTTCTTAATGTCTAAATTCAGAATGGAATTTGTAGAAAGCAAATATTCACAAAACAATAACAAGCCTTCCCTCCCCCCAGCAGGAAGTCTCCACTGCAGACAGCATGTATGCTTCCTTGGTTTTTCAGCAGACTGGGAATCCGTGCTATCATCTTCATTCTAAGTGTTAATTCCACTACGCTGAAGCTCACCTTTCACTTTAATGACAGCATATTTTCTGGGTTGTGTCCTCCAGCTCTGCTCTGAAACAAGCCAGTGTCGTGCAACTCCAGGTCACAATGCATGTTCATCAAAGGCAGTGCCACCCATGTCATGGTCATGCAAATGCAGGCTAACCCGAACAGTCACACAGAAAAGAGACATTAAACAGCTCGTGACTCAATGAAATAAAAAAAAAAAGAAAAGAAAAGAAAAGAAAAAGACACAACTTATTTTCAAGTGTCGAGTTTGATCACACATTGGAACATGTCTTCCAATACTGGGAAAATATACACACAATTTTACTAGGCAGTCCTCTAAATCTAGGTTGTCTCCCCTATACACAGAGTGAAATAAGACACAGATTCTCTCTGGACTCATCAGTAGCATGTAGGCCTGTGAGGAAAGCCTAACAATTTAATTTTGCCCTGTTTTCTCAAGACTTTTCCATTTCCTGTTTCTGTGCTGCATGGTAGAAGTGTACCTTACATTCAGTGATTGCCATTGCTGCAAAAAACATATGGGGAAGAACATAGTGAGGGAAAATGGCTCTGCCCTCTTCCTTAAGGGTCACCCATATTTTAGTTGCACTTTTGTGATGCAGTGATCAATTCCATCAGATTTATTGGCATTTTTTATGTGGACTTCACAGATTACACTTAAGCGTTCAGATTCAAAAATACTTAAAAAAAAAGTTCTCCTTCTGCTACTGCCCATATTTTTATTTGCCTTTAAGAAAATGCATGACAATGGAACACACCTGAAAACAATTCTAGTGATCACTGAAAGGGTGACAGCAAAATTTGGAATTTTCGTTTGAAAAAATAACATTATAGATGACAAAACCCACTGAAACAACAAAAAACACTGTGAAATCAAATGCATCTTGTTTTCTTTTACTCTCAACATGCCTACATGCAACAGGCATCCAACAATGAAGTAAAAAAATCCACAACTATGCCAAGGATTTAATGTAATTTAAATTTCATTTAAATTACAGATCTGTTTCCACTGTTTCTTTGGTTTACTCCTCAAAAATTTTTAAATATCAAAAGATCTGGTAGTCCCCTAGAGTAAGATAGCTCAGCACTACATGGTGAATTTTCTTAGTGATTCTTGAGGCTTTTGTAGCACTGACAAAAAGTTTACTAACAGTGCATAAGACAAATACACCATAAACAAAGTCTGACACCTGTTTTACTTGGACACCACAGAGCTATATCAAATTAAGGTAGATTGATAAATAATAGGAAAATCTCAGCCCATAACTTAGTGAACACTGTTGTTCTTAGTAAGAATACACATGGAAAAAAGAGTACCTTCAACCTATTATATAAATTACAAATTACTTCAGCAGGCTAATCAGTAAGAGAAAAAATACCATCATTTTACTAATGATGGATCTTCTCTCTATACTGACAGTTACAGGTAGTTATAACAGACGATTTTTTTTGTTCATTTTCTTATCTGGGATACTTTGTTGCAAGCAAACAAAAACCATCATAAAGCACATGTTTATCCCAAGAAATACCACTGAGACCAGGGCCTAAATGTCTGGCAAGAATCAAAGCAAGATATACAAATAAATCCCCTTGTATGATAGGAGAGACAGTTCTTCATAACTAACAATCCACATGACAGGCAAAATGACAGATATATTTCTGTATGATAGAGCAACCTGGCAATCCATTTTCTCATATAAGGAAAAAACCTACAGCACCTGAAAAATGATAGAAAAAAATAAAAGGGATAGTTAATAGCAGTGAAAGAAGCTCATAGATATTATATACAAAGATAGATGAACACATCATGAAAGACTTTAAAATTTTGATTAAAAAAAATAACCTTTTGCAAACTTCTCTCAGAAAATGAAAAAAGAAAAAGAAAAAAAAAAATCCACACAAATCTCCAAACTTGTACTGGAACATTTTGTACTGTTTATTTTGTTTATTTTACTTTATCCAGCAGACAGCTTTTTTGCTGCTTTGCATTTTGGGTCATTTCCTCCAGATATATATTAAAAAATTTACTCAAATTGAACAAAACCAGTCAATAATGCGACATAAATTTTGCCAAGAAGAGTAGTATTGTGTTCAAATTATCCCACATCGCCTGTAAAGTAAAAAAACTCGGGAGTTGTCTTTTAGCTAACTTCTTCCCCATAAAATCACAAGAGTTCTTCGGTTATAATGACATAGCTGCAAGTTCAACCATCTCAATTAAAACACTTTAAGTATTATATCTAGATTGTCTATTAGTCAGATAATTATTCACCAAAGATAATTTTAAGTGGATTCAGTCTGCAAATAAATTGTTGGGTCACTAGGTATAGAATAGAAAATTTCTCAACAGACTTATTAAAAATATTAATAACCACCACTTACACATGCTAGCTGTAACCATGAGTTATGCTCACAGATGAAAGAGCAAGTCATTTTCCACCTCCATTGCTTTCTTATTGTGTCAGCTGAATTTGCTACAAAATGCTAATAAAAGGAGTTTTTATTCTTTGAACATTGCTTTGATCCATTAACTAGATGAAAAGCACTAGTTTATTTCATATAAAACACTGAATGGTAAACATTTATCAAATAAGCCAGATAGAATAAAGATAAGGAAAATAAGTCTTTTTAGGGGATGATATGTTTTAGGGGAATATCACAGGAATCCGAGTCAAAACGTTGGTCACCCATTTTCAGCAATGAAATTACACACTTGTTCCAAAACAAATCCAAAGGATATGTGCAACTGTCTAAGAAATCACAATGATATAAATATAGCTAAAATCTGCTGTGAAATTCTAAATCAAAAAAGAAGAAAAACTTCTTATTCTTTTCTTCAAGAAAAAGAAGTTTCACTTCTCTGGAATGGATCGCTATACCAATTTCAGTAATAATTTTAGATAAATTCAACAAAGTCAATGCACAGTATCAAAGTGACAGCCTTTATTCTGTGTCCCAGATCACATAAAAACTATATGACAATTTTATATGATGTTTTACTATATTTGGATTTAAAAACAAGCCTAAAAGGAGTATGTCTCTTCATAATGGAGATCAAAGTTATAAGAAAAGTTCTAGAGATTTTATCAATGGCAGAAAATTCAAACTTTAGAGACAACATAACTTCAGCAGACCTTGTAGCAAAACACTGCTGAAATTAATCACTCATGTCAACAAAGTAGATGTGGATCTAATCAACATAATTGAAGTTGATGGTACTAAAAATTGCTGGGTAATATATAACTTTACCTTGCATAGATGACTTTTGAACACAATCTCTGCACTTTCATATGTAGGCTATTGCTACAGAATTTTTCATAGTTGAAGTCCCAGAAAGTAAAAATTTTAGATAAGGTGAAATTGGCAACACAAAACTGATCAAACACTTCACCCAGTACATCACAGAATCATTTGGGTTGGCAAGGACCTTAAGGATCATCCAGTTCCAATGCCCCAGCATGGGCAGGGAACCTTCCACTAGACCATGTTGCCCAAAGCCCCAGCCTGGCCTTGAGCACTTCCAAGGACCAGGCATCCACAACTTTCTTGGGCATCCTGTGCCAGTGCCTCACTGCCCTCATAGTGAAGAAAATTATTAAAGAAATCATCCATTAGCACTTCATTTACATGCATGCTCTGAATTTAAGTAATTCCCTAAGTTTTTCCATAAATTTGAGGTTTTCCACCAAGAGTGGGGTAACTGTTCATACCTGTTTTTCAAGAGCTGTATAAAACCATCATTTGACCATGTCAGACTAATGAGTATTGCATCACAGGTTGAGTTACAAATATTATAAATTCTTATTTTATGTAAAAGTTTAGAAGAACTTAGGCCAGAAGCCTGGTCCATATAAATAATTATACTCTTGTGAATAGTTTCTAGCATTTTCATTATTAGAAGCTAACTGGGCATCTTTTTAAAAATAAACTAGTGAAAATAAATACACTTTATGGTAACCATCACAATTCTCAAGGAGTAAAGATTTTTAGATTACTTTTGACCCTTCCATAATGCATGCTGTCTTCTCATGCAGTTTTGATTTGCATTTTGTCACTTTTTTCATTTTGTTTTAGAATGCAAAACAATTTCAGCAAAATGAGAATTTTATTTTCAAAAATTAATCATGGATTAATGATGTCAGATTTCTAAGCCAGTAGATTTAAATGGCATCCCCTTAGTGACTGTGTGTACTACAAGTGGCACTTATTGACTGATTAATCACCAGGTTTCTTCTATACTGTTTTGCTGTCTTCCCATTTTTCTTCATCTTTTTTAAGAGACATGGGAAGCTTTTTGTTGAAAGAGAGGAGTAATTGCCAGGAAAGAGCATGCTCTGAAAAAGTAGAGAGCACAAAATAATAAATGCCTCTGTCTTATTGTGCCAGGCTGAGGATTCAAGGACGGAAGTGAAATGGAATCTGCAAGTGCAGAAATTAAATGTTAGGGTGAAACTGCCTCAGAACTGAGGAGAAATTCTGTGGCTGAGCTTGAGGATTGTGACTAAGTCAGACAAACAAACTGGGTTTCCCAGCAAGTGGTTGGGATGTGTAGAAGGAGATAAATACTAAAAAAAGCTGCAAGATTATTAAGTGTTAGATAAACACAAGCCCACACAAATATCTTGACATGAGGATGCAAAACCAGCAGATGAAATGAATACAATCAGCCCTGAATAAGATGTGTGAAGAATCACAAGACACAGGTCATGTTACCTGGAACAAGCTGGACCAAGTGACAGAGTGATGCAGTGCTGACCAATGACTTCAATAATATTTTACAGCCTCCCATCACCACTCCAGATTTTTCCTGAGCAGATACAGGAAACAAGACATGTCTTACATGTTCTGAAGGATATTAACTATCTCAATATAGCAGGTATCCTGATTGCAGTTTCAAAAAAAAAATAGCAAGTTCTTCCTCTGAAGGCAGAATTGCCCTCTCACGCCTCATTGCCTCTGAAATATATATTCAGGTATGAGAGTAATAGAGACAGCATTTCTATTCCCTGGATGTATTGTACCTTTCCCACATAGAGGAAACATTTCTCAGAGCTGTTACTTGTCTCTTTGAAGAGCACTGTATTGAAAACAGAAAAGTGTTTTTTGATTACTGAGCAATACCAAATGTGTTCAATCCTTTCTAAAGAACCTCTGATGTGTCACTTGTTTAGTCTTTGAGGAAAACATCAAACTTTGAGATCCCTGAGAAGATTAAGTAACCTCTGTTGAACTCGTGGTTTATTTTGTGACCAAGTTTTATATTGACACAACTCTTAACTACCTGAGGAGTTACTAAAACTAATATGGATAAAGTCTAGTGCACCACACTGAGAGGGAATTAAAAGGTTACAGCAGAAATTGTCACCAAATCCAATTTGTTTATTAGTGAAACAAAAAGAGTAGAAAATAAATTAAATAGAGTATGAAATAACCTGTTGAAAGAAGTAAGGAAAACTAATATAAAGAGCTGCTGATCAGTACACAATTGCCAGCTCAGAAAAATTACTTGTATGGCCTTTCTAGCCTCTATTTCATCATAAACATTCTCTTCTTCTAGAATTCAAGTTTAGAAACTGCTCACAGTGTCACGTCACTTGGATGATTTAGTGGAAGTTTTGTAATTTTCGTAGGCAAATGGGGAAGGTAAATCACTGTGATGAATGAACCCTATTATGATAATTAATTAATTAATTAACCCTATTATCATCTACAAACTGTATCCAAGCCTAGCCTGGGAATACTGGGGGGACATCTCTATGTGTGTGTGCGTGTGTGTGTGTGTGTGTGTGTGTGTGTGCAGGAGGAGAAAGGGGTGTGTGCAAACACAAACTAAAAGCCCCCAAACCTAGAAGTTGTTATTTGTAGACTCAAGCCTGAAAAGGTTTCTGGAAACACTGCAGACAATGCAAACTGTTTAAAAATCTCTTCCTCGATCTGCTGATGATACTCTAATTGAAGAAAATGCCCATATTAGTGAACAAAAAATTAAAATCAACTATGTTGCTGATGCTTTTTTTTTTTGTGAGATTGTGTAGTAGCAAAACCATTCAATAGTTGGTACAGCATCTGAGGATTTCAATTCAGATTAACTCTTTGTGTTTTCCCATCAATTCTAATTGCAAATCATTCCACATTTTTAAAGGGCCCATTGTGAAGCGCTCCTTAGCATTACATCATGGAATTGTGTCATCACCATTTCAATCAAGTTTTATTCCACTGATTTAAGTTCATTAATAACAGCCTAAAACTAGAATATTGACTACACACAACAATCCTATGCTTCTCCATTTTAAGCATTTTAACCTCTTCCAATCCCCCAGACTCAGCACCTCATCCTACCCCTTGGCTCATTCTCATCTAGATTCATGTCAAAGACTACCAATTTCAAGACTACCAGTTTCAATTTTTCCCATTCATTTCAACCATTTCCATTGTAACTTCTCCATGCATTCTCTGAGGCTGTATGCATTTTTCTGCTTTTCTACGCTTGGTAAGAACTGCACTGGCTGGATTTTAATACTTAAGCTTTACTACAGTCAATTCTTTTTGTAGTCCCTTTCCAGTTCAGTGATTTCAATTCAAGACATGTTTTCTCTATTCCTCATATTTAAACAAAAGGACAGCATTCACTCAGACTGACAAAAGAGTCATATAAAAGAATACAAGAAGATATTGAAAGGTTTTAAAGTCACTGCCAAGGAGGAAAAAAATAAACACACAATAGCAGAATATTCAAAGGTGAATATAAAAATATGCAACAAGAAACTGAATGTTATTTCTATTTTTAAACCATTCTGTATGCTCTGTTAAAGGAGTTTGCTATTTCCCTGACTGTAATAGATTCCTGTATAGAAAAAAAATACAAACCAAATTTAAATGTTAAGTATACAGGCTGAATTTGGTCAGCATAGTAAGAACACCAAAGAAATGGGTGGGCCACAATCAGTGCAGATTTCTGAGTTTGCTTAATAAAAAAGAACTGCAGCGGCATATAAAAACAGGCTACAGCCTTGCAAGAAAAGAATACCAGCTAACAATCTGAATGTGCAGGTACATTCTGGCTTTTGGCAGAGCTTTTATTTTATTTCAGGAGTATTTAAACCTCTATAGTTAAAGCAAGTAAATGGTATCTGCCAGGAACTGTAGAACTGTGCTCAAAGGGCAGGGCAGAAGAGTGGCATGTTGTCATGACACTATAAAATGCTAGTGCCATGGAAATCCTTATTCTTAACATTTTAAATACAGACTTGAAGAAAGCAGAAAGCAACCACAAATAACAGGACAGTTCTGTTTCCTCGGTGCACACAGGTGTGGTAATCCAGAGTGCCCTCTCTCTAGCAGCCTTGCTTGTTCCTGCACTGCTCACACAGTGGAACAATCTACATCAGTCAGCTCTCAAAAGCAGTTGCTGGGGACCAGTATCCTGAAGAATCACAGGACAAAGAAATGGACATGGCAAACAAATAGACCAGAAGAACAGTCTGAGGTAAGCAACCTCACTCTATATGTAGCAAGCTAGGTCTCTTAGTGTGATCTACCGCTAGATGACTGATTTAGAAGTCTTGGAGCCACTGAAGACAAAGGCGAGTATTAACTCACCTATCTCAGTAACTGTGGTGTGTGACTGTGGGCTTCAAAAAGTATCAGTTTCTGATCAGGATTTATAGCCCTGAACCTTACCCACTCTCATCTCCCCAGCTTCAAAATTAGCTCCAAATTAATCTTTACAATCAAAATTATAAGGTATCATGCTCAAAACAGTCAATTACAATATACAGCATTTCACTTCCCTACCCTAAAATACAGAGAAATGGAAATCAGTTATCTTTTCTGCTTGCAAAGTTTCAAAGATAATTTCCTAATCATCCTGGAAAATGCTTTAACAATTATATAATATGCCATTCTACAGTGAAAAGCTACTATTTCTTCCTTTTGAGGCCATTTCATATTGGAGGAGAAGAGAGTATTAATGCAGAGAAGAGTCTTAGGCTGTAGTTTCATTTCTAAATGAAATTCCCTGTCCCATCCATGTGGTGAATGGCATCTCACCTTAGAAACCCTAAAGCCAGAAGCAAAAGCAGACTGTGTTGCCCAAGAATTGTCATAACAGTACTCTCTGAATACAAAAAACTGTGCTCTAAGGCAGTGCTGAATGAAGAATTACAGAGCTGGCACATTTCCCATCAATCTCTTACATCATCTGCCTAAACCTGATACTCATAGAGAGGATACGATTTACAGAGTTGTTTTGTGACTTAAAACATGTAGGTAGGAGATGCCACAGATTGTAACTAAAAAAACCACTGAAATAAAAGACTTGTCAGGGAAAGAAAGCTGCACATCACAAAATAAAACATGGCAAAATTTCAGCACTCTGAATCACTCCTCTAAAAGACAGAAGGAACAACAGACACTTTCTTTTTTTGTAGTGCAGCATCGCAACCAATGTGATGTAATGAAGAGTAGATACCTCTTGCCACAGGATGAGCTGCAACAAACCTGCTGCCACAGCAGGTGAGGAAGGAACTGCTGAGGAAGTGGAATTGCCCCATAGGGGCATCAGCAAGATTTGTGTACTGAACAAAAGCTGTCAAGGCAGGTCTATGGGGAGAACTAAATGACTGTGTCAGTGTGCTGGGAGAGCAGCCCAAGAGGCTGGCAAATGTAATGGTGAAAATGTCTCCCAGCACCCCAGTGGAGAGGAGCTGTGGGTTTCCTTTCTTTCCTAGAGTGCTCAAGAACCATCAGCATCATAACTGTTCTTCAGCATAACAGGGGAATTATGAAGGTCTCAAAGTAGTAAGGAACAGCACCAGACAGAATCTGCACCCACTTAATTTAATGCTAAGCATTCAAATGAGCAGCTGCTCCTACTCCCTGCACTACTGCTCACCACAGAAACACGCGGCCATTTGGCTTACCTCATTTTTTTCCACCTCAGTTTTAAGACAGTCTCAGCTTTACAGAAATACCTATTGTGATTGAGCAGAATAGAGTCTTCACTTACATATTTCATGCAGCTCCTGGGCTTCTCTGAAGGAGAGAAGGACACCAAAACATAAAGGATATCAGAAGCTGCTGCTTCTTTGCACCACAACTTACTTACCTCTCTGTTCCAGAACAGCCCTCCAAGGCCTTCCTCCCATATTTGTATTCAGGTCAGTCCTTTCCAAGATATATCTGCCATCAGCCCCCATAACCATTTCCTCTGATGGAAGAAAACCATGGTGAAAACTTCTCCAGAAGGAGACAAATGTTTTCTATACTTCCATCTACCTTTTCAGATGGACAGTGCTCCCTAAACTCATCTAGTGTCCTGTGTAGTTTTAAAGAGCTTCTCCACAGGAAAGGCAAACTAGGAACCAAGGAAAACCTGAGCCCAGGCAGTGCCCACACCAACCAGACCACAGTCTCACAGGACCTAAAAGCAGCAGGCAGAGCCAGATGCTGACAACAGATTCAACTGATAGCCCTAGACAGGACAAAAAGAGGACTCAGGCCTAGCACTCATCCAGAGAGGCTAGGTTGCATCAACAGGAGACAGGACCAAAACCTAGACTACAATATCAGTTCAAGATCAGCCAGGAATCTTGGCTGGAGACAGAATGAGCAACAGGCACATCCCAAACATAACTCAAGCAAAACCGAATCAGGACTCTTTTATGACAGATCAGATAAGTTCTGTGTTTCTTCATGCAATAAGATCTCTGCCAACATCGCTCATCATAGTGAAGTCAACTCTGATTTAAATTATTATAATATGGGGTGGCTGGCCCAAGTGATTTGCTTGTTCTTGTGCCTTGATCTTATCTTATGCAGCTTTCATGTAAAGCATCATTTAACTTCACTCAGCTGTACTTTAAAAATGTGTATGTAGAAAAGTGTAGAAAATGTAAGGGCAGAGAGACCAGACTCAGAGGATGCAACAAACAATACCAAACTGCCTTTAAGATTGTCTGACTGACTCTGAATGCTGATCAGTGTGAAGGAGCCTGATGTTGTTAGATCTGCTTCTCTGCAGTTTTCACAGCTTGCTTGTTTTGGGTGGGATGTTAGAGTCTCTAACTCTTCAGGATGTGAGTAAACACATGCAAAACCCTAAAGAGCAGCATTTTCTAGTATGAGACGTCTCTGTCAAGGTGAGAGGGAGGAAAAAGAAAGTTGTCCCACTCCCTGGTGGGGAATGGGAAGGCGGTTCTTGGTGGAGTCTGACCCACATCCTGATGCCCATCTTCAACTCTGCAGGAAAAAAACCCAACACACAGAGTAGCAGCACAAGTCTTCTCAATGTATCATGGCCCTTGGTGGTGCTTGGGTCGCCCTTAACTCTCATATAGGGTATTCTGGTAGGACATCTTCAGTCCCCTTCTCAAGAAGTGCTCCCTTCCCTAAGCATCTCTCTCACCACACAAGCAGCCTTGGTCCAGAGCACGCTCTTGCCTAAAATGGGATGGATGGATGGATGGAGTGATAGCTCCATTCCCCTGGGGGTCTAAATCGCAAATATGTCACTGAACATCCCAGGGATGAGACAAGTAACAGTAGTTCCTGCATGGACCAGATTCCCTTTCTTTGAAGCAAAATCCTGTGCTGATCCTCATCATCGCTCTACCTTCTGGTTAAAAATACCTGACCTTGTGAAACTTCACAGCTCTCTCTGGGCAGCCAGCCCCTCCCTGTCCAGTGAAACACCCGTGGAGGACCAGGCAGTTCTGCCTGTCTCCACGTGTAGCTGCCCTTCATCCGATATCCCCCTGATACTGGCTCCTCCTATTTTTAATCTTCTCCCACAGCTTGATAACCTACTTGTTATGCATCTACACGGACACATGCACTAACCTGCCGGGGGGATAGAGGGCGGGGGCTGGTGGTGGGTGGATGTGGATGGCAGGGTGTCCTCATCACCACCCTCTGCTCAGGAGCTGCGGCGCCGCTCTGAGGGGTTCCTCCTGCAACCTCCTCTTTTAGTGCGGGCTCTGCTCTCCAACTCCAGTGATGGATGGGCTTTGCTCTCCTCGGGAAGCAGTTGGAAGAAATGCTCTGTAGCGCCGACACATCTCCCCCCGTCTGCTGTTAATCGGGGCGGCGGGAAAACACGCTGCTGAAATATTGAGCATTTAATAAGTCAGTAAGTGATCAAATAAATCAGCGCTTCCCTCACGAAACACAAGCGCTCTCATTCACCAGCGGGAGGCTGAGCGGCGGTGCTCCTCGCTCCGCTGCCCGCAGTGGTGTAAGAAAACCGTGGGTGAGTGGGAAGCTCGGGGTTTCCCTGGCTCACTCAGCCGTGCAGGCTGGGACTGCGGTGCCTGCCAGGGCGGGGGTGTCGCTGCTGCCGCTGCCGCCACCGCCCTGCCTGTCCGCGCCCCTCCGCTGCTGCGGGCCGGCCGCTCCCGCGGTGTCCTGTCACACCCGCCGCGTTACGTAACTGCTGGTCACAGCGGTGGCTTTGGTTGTCCCTCACCTCGGGCTGCCGCTGGACACAGCACCGTGCGGCTGGGCGCTGGCTGCGCCGCATGAGCCCCTCCCGCCCCGCGCAGAGCCGCGCAGGACACGGGCCGCGCTCCGCAGCGCCCGGAGCAGCCCCGCGCTCCCGCTGAGGACTCCCCACTTGCGGACCCCCCGCTTGCCCCCCCGGCGCAGCCCCCCATGAGCGCTCCGGGCGGGATGGCGGTGGGAGCGCGGGGCCGTCCCTGGCCGCCGGCACCGCGCCCAGCCCTGAGCTCAGCGGAGAGCAGCGCGCACTGCCATCCGCACTCGCAGCCCGTTATCCTGAATGGGAGAGTAATTCCCATGCCCAGTTTGCTCAGAGATTTTCAACAGCTCTATTTTTTTTTTTTTTTAATTTTAAAATTTATTTACGCGAGCGCCCACCGCACGAGAGGGTGAAGGGGTACCCTATTCAATCAACTGGGTCCTCCTCAGGGCTGGGCAATGGCTCCGTATTCCCTCCTTTCTTTGTAGAAAATTCTGCTTTTGGGGAGCAGGGGAGCCAGACCTCACCGGGCTCGTAGGGGTGGCACAGGGCATCCCCGTACCTTTCCCTGTGTGTTCCCCGTGCAGATCGCCCCCGCCGCCCAGGGTGCGGGGGAGGCAGAAGGGCTGCAGGGGAGGAAGGGGGGGCTGCCGAGGCGGTGCGGGTCCCCCCCGCCGCCCCCTCGCTGCGGCGGCACGTGGTGCTCCCGGGACGCGGGTCCTCAGACGCCCCCCCTGCCCAACCAGCCAGCCAGCCTCCTTCCTTCGCGAGGAGCTTTTTATAGCAGCCCCGACCCGCTCCCCGATGGGAGGTTTCTCGCCGCGCTCACGTTACCGTGCGGGTGCGATGTTAAATAAAGGACGGGGAGGAGGGGAAGGGAGTTCGGCGGGCGCCTAATTAAGAGCCGGCGTTAACCAGGAGGGCTAAAAATAGCTCCGAGCGCTGCAAATCACCCAACCGCTGACAGCGAGCCCCGTCGATCCCCGCCGCGCCTCCGCCGGTGAATGGAGCGGCCGGCGCTGAATGAGCGGCCGGGAGCTCATGAATGGGGAAGCGGAGCGCGGCTGAATGGGGCGGCGCGCCGTGCCGCCGCGGGGGGGCGCTGTGGCGCCGCGCGGCAGCAGCTGGCGGCCCGGCCGCGCACGTGCCG